>VTPC01090027.1:210982-261723 GCA_011009095.1 Ignelater luminosus
TATATATATATATCTAAGTAGCCTCCGCCACTAGTGATCTAAATTTGTTGGTTAAATACTTTAACGTTGATACAAATTTATAATACAAAATCCTTAATTCAACAATTCACAAAGCCAAACCTTGTCTTGTTTATATTCTGACAGGATGCCATGCAGGCTAATTTGTTTGAACGTTCGTAGAAAAATGATAACGAATAAAAAAGGGCCATCACCGAAGAAACCTTTCTTACTAATGGGTAAGAGATATGTTATGACCTGTATGATACAGATCAATCTGCATCATTGTATTTATGGCAAGGAACGCTATAGATATTCTTCAGTCTAGAAATCCAGAATTTAGAAAGACTGGTAGAGAGCGGAAGGAGAATCATCTATGATACGGCTGAAGCCAACCTAAGAACTAGTGGCAATCAAACTGTTAGTATTAAAGGCAAGAAGCGAGACAATATGTGGATCCGCATAACCGTCTTAGGATTTAGTGAGGTTAGTAGAAGAGCCTAGAGCGATCTCAGCAAATTTACAAAAACCAAATCTATCACTTCTAATGTACATCCATCAAGGTATTGTATTTCAACGCCTTGGTACTAGTACTGATAAAGAAAAAAATTTAAAACAAATGGTGTAACAAAGTCACAGAATTCGTAGTTATGTTTATTTGTTAATTACTCCTTTCTTATCTAATCGTTGACCAGGCTAAACTTGATTAAGTCCTAATTTGTTGTTCCGTACTTTTTTACTTTGTTTCCATACAAAACCTTACTTTTGATTAAGTCTTAGACTTGTAACCCTTAACAAAGCAAGAGATTATTAATTGCTTGGTGTCCATGTCACCAGGTTTCAATTGCTCAAAAAGGAGTTTGTAACAAAGATTGTAGCATCAAAATTTGACGATTTCAACTTTATCTCTTTATCTGGCGATGTTTTATTTTCATGCAACTAAAGCATAATTGGGAAATTATATGATTCTGACTGGAAAACAGAACTGTAGTGATATATTACGAGGTATTGTGTGTTACTTTGTTATTATAGGAAAAAAAATATACTTAGTTTCGTTCGACACACTCATCGAAATCACAAAAACATATTTAAGCACCTAATAATTTTCTTCCCCTTTACGCACAGAAAAAACTATAATAATAATACCAACGTGACTTCCTTGAAGATAAAGTTGCCGTGCAATGCATTTTCCGTTTGAAAATTACACAAATACAACTTTTTCTACCTTGTCCCTATAAAATATGCACGCACGGGCAAAACGAATGATTGTGTTTCCAGCTTTCTTAACCATCACCCACCGTGAGACTGAAACAGCTGAAGAGAATTTCGTGGGATTTTCTTGTCTTACTCTCTGCTCGATAATTCTAGGATAAGTTTTGTATAGTATACTATGTGTGAGGACTAGGTGATTTTTTTTTCTTGTCCTCGTCTACCTTTACCTCCGTATCAAAGTTTTAATGTTGTTTGGAAAAATTTAATAGATTTCTACCTTAAATAATTGAACAGAAATAATAGAACGGAAACGATTTGAAACATGTCATTTGCTTTTATATTATTCCTTCGAGATGTATTATTAAATATTATTTTAATATAGATTTGTTGTAATTTACATTCATTAAAACATATAAAGATTTGATCGCTTCGTTTGATTATAGTAAAATCATCATTGATTAAAGTTATAAAGTTTGGACCTAATTGTACAGTTATATAAATTATTTTTCTTAGTCTTAATGTTTAGCAGATGTATGTCATGATTATGTACAACAAAAAAGTCATGACGATATAACCAAGAAGGTATGCACGCAATAAAAAGAAAACGTTACATCTACCCCCACTGTTCAATAAAAACCTAGACAGTAGAGATTCTCTCGTTAAATAATTTTCTAACAAATGTTCAGTTCTCAACAGTTTTAGTTTTCTGCAATTTTGCTTTTTCTTTCAGTAGCACATTGATAGTTTTCGGTTTAAATTACAAAATCGTGTACCAACTGCAAAAATGAAAATTATTAAGCGTCTTTGTATAGACAGTTCAACCGCACGATCTGAAAATACAAAATATTATAACGCGATGATCGGTTAATTGTGTCATTAACTCGAATAACTAAACCAAATTTCATCTATAGGCCAATTTCAATACCAGACTGACACATTGATACCGTCGTGCTATAAACTAAAAATAATTAAAACACGAAACAAGCTTTCACTACTAACACACAAACAAATCACAAAATTTCCCCTTCTGAAAACACACCGTACAAGATCACCATTTTAATCTTTCTAATAATTAAATTTCAAACGGAATAAAATAAATTAAAGTTATGCGTGCAAGTTTGACCAGCACGCTCCGTTGTATACCTACTGATAATTATAGGCGCAGAACAGTCGCATTTATTACCTAGAAATTGCTTATGACTCGCAGTGCTTTTCCTAGCAGAACGACATCCACCCTCCTCTTCTCCGACCAACCGACGGTACTAATTACACGTCAAGAAAACCCAGGTTGCTGTTGTAATAAAGGTAAGAGCAACAAGGATAGCATGCAAAACTGCAAGGAATTTCTTGTTGGTTTACTTTAAAAGATTTATGGTCTTGTGGAAAATGTGCAGCATTGCAGCGATACGTTAATAATCTGCCCAGACGTTTATTGTTAAGAATTTATTAATTAAGATGTTAATTTTCATTTATTCCCGCGGTATTTATCTTCCAATTTAATTATTTGGCAGCAGAATATTTAAACAGTTCAATACGAGACGATACAACTAATTGATTAATAAATAAGAAAATGAAAGTATGAATTTTTGAAGTTTTCAATTATCACCATCACAACTAACAGCAACCAGCAGCAACAACTAGAAATGTCTCGTGCTTATAGTAATACGGTCACGAAACGAATTTAAATCACAGTTTTTAATAATTTTATAAAGTTTACTTAGTTTTCAAAACAAAGTACCCACAAGATCTAAGTATAAAGCGGACTTTTTAAAAGTTAACTTTTCCAAAGTGTAGTTCTTTCAACTTTGACCCAATTACTTTTTCTAAAAGTTGGAAAACAAATGCTAAGTTTCTTTTTTGCCATCCGTATCATATGCAAGTTTAACTTTGAAAGTCGGTTTTCATTGACTAGAATGCGTTGGTAATTACCTTCTTGACATAATAAATCTAAACATGTGCGTTTTCATTTTAGTTAACCTCAAAGCTTAATGGCCTCGAAATTCATAATTAAATAGATAAAGCAATTTGTAAAGTCGTTAGATTTCAATAAGAACTACAGAAGAAAAGAAGAAAATTGATATTTGGACATTACTCGTGAATGTGTTTGTGGAAAGGTCACCTAATCAAGAAAATGAATTTGATCATTCTAAAGAATTTCTTATCAGAACGTCAAGATACCTCTGACTACAGTCTAAGAATCTCTGTTGCGACCCCTCCTCAATATTCATCATCTAAAAACTAACCAAGACATTTCAAATGAGCATCTAGATACATGCCACTCTGTAACACTGACTGTCTTCCACTTTCAAAATTTTTGTACGGCTAACTCTTTTACTAAAATCATGAAAAATCTTCTTGATTTCCTCCTTTTATATCTAAGAATATAAAGGTGAGAAGCTATTATAACAAGCTTTTCTGGCTGATACACTTACCAAGCTAAGTACTAGCTGGAAGCTCGAACCCAAAATTTGTGCTTTAGAAGCTATTTGACTTCTCTCAAGCCTTGGTATGGGAGAATTGGTGATAGGTGACCGCAACGCTCTTCCAGATGTGGTTAAGTTGAACATTTGAAGATGATGTTGTTGAAGTGGCTGAAGCCAGGGCGGGTGGCGCTTGGAGGTGGCTCTGTATTGGATTAGGCTGGCTGTTATGAAGTTGGCGTCGCGACGGTTGTTAATGTATGGATGCCCGAAGATGCTGACGTTGGATCCCAATGATAGATAAAAGTTATCTACCTAAGGTAAAGATTGGATGATGCAAATGGTTCTCTTCAAAACACAACCCTCCGCAGTTCGCGTTGTGGAAGAATTTAGAAGGTAGGATTGAGGTGGGGATAAAAAGGGAATACCCAGCCGGTGACGGACGGAACCAACGGTGGAGTATAGTAAGTCGCGACCTGCCATGCCCCCCCGAGCAGGTCGTTTGGATGAGGCTGAGAAACTGGAATGAATAAAACACTGCAGGGCCTGCGTCCCGACCAGTAACTCAGGAAGGCGGCAAGCAGAGTAAGGCAAACTGCCTTCGGGTTACCCCAAAACGGAATGGTAGAGCTCAACCAATGGATAGGTGCTGCTAACATTTCCCTTTCAGTGCATTACCGCATAGGAGGAAACCAGGTCGATCACTTCGCAACGCACTCGACGACGGAATGACGATCATTTCTAGAAACTACTCACTAAATGTATGTAGATATCTTGATATTTCGCTAAGCTTCTCATCTGCTAATGACTGGTAGCAAAGCAAACTGAGTTTCCTTCAAACATAATCCATACTGCATTTTACAATAACACTTGTCTTTTTCATATTGTGCAAAGTTAATAATAAAGAAGGTCGGGATTTGTCTTCCAGTTACCGTCTTAATAGAGCTAGAGATATGATCATGCTTCGGGAAGTACCATAAAATGAGTCGTCCTCGGTAGCCTTCTTAGTGGAGCTAAAATACGATGTACTCTTTAATAAACCATCTCTACTGGTCTTAGATCGGACTTTACTTCTCTTTTACCTCTTTAATAGCGTTAAAAATAATCAAGGGCTTTATTCTCTACCAGTCTTCTTAATAGAACTTAAGATAGGATCATAGCCAGGGATGTGCCATTCAGCGAGCTATCTGCGGTAGTCAATATTCAGAATTTATCCTCCACTAGCCTTCTTAGTAGAGCTAAAAATTCGAACATGGGTAGGAATGTACCGTCCAGGTGGGATTCGGCCTCCCTTTGCCTTCCTTATAGCGCTAAAGCAAAATGGAGGTGTTTAGAGCTAAAGGCACGATCATGAATCAGAATGTGCCATTGAATGGGTCACCTCTAATGACCCAAAATCAAGCTTTGCCCTCCATTAACCTTCATGATAAAAGTCCATTCAATGGCCCACCTTCCTTGGTCCTAGATCGGACTTTGTCCTTTTGCTTTCTTAACAGCGTCTAAAATACTTTCACAGTTTGGAATGTGCCATAAGGTGGCCCAAGCTAAATTTGGCCTCCGTCCTTCTTTAAACTTGTTAATATTGCTAAATATAACAATTGTGGGTCGGAACGTGCTATTCAATGAGCCATCTGTTTTGTTTAGTTTCGTCTTTGTTTCCAGTGTCGCGGTTGGACCTACTACAGTATGGAGCTTCGGTGGCTCCAATAGTTACGCATCTGACTATCAACCCAATGGTTGGAAAAATTTGAAAAAGGATACCATCCTCTGGGAGCGATGTAAAAAAGAGAGAATTCTTGGATGTTAAAAATACTTATCGGGGTTGGAAAACCTCGAGTCGAGAAGTCCAAGAGAACCGTGACCTGAAGACCTAGCCTAACAATATTCAGAAAAGATTAGATTCCACAACTTTTAGATTTCTAATATAAAGATTTTTTGGGTCGACCTAAAGCACACTCAGGAATCCTCTGTGTAATGTCTTTATGCGCCATGCAATGGGCCACCTCCAGTGACCCAAGTTTGAGATTCGTCCTCTTCTAGCCTTTTTAATAAAACTAAAGGTACGATCACTGTTCAGAATGCGTAAGTCATATAGAAGTTGAAACATGTGCCATGAAATGGGCCACCTCCTGTGGCCAAAGTTCCGGCTTCGCCCTTTATCAGACTTTTTAAGCGGAGCTAAAAATACGATCACTACTCAGGATGTGCTTGCTATCTAACGACTACCTTGAGTTTTGTTTTGGTTTACAGTTTTGCAGTTAGATCTAATGCGATATGTAATTTTAATAAATAACATTTCGGTACATAACCAAAAGATGATTAAATTTTGCATTTGTTTAAATTTCCAACATAAGAACTTTTCTGGTCCGATCTGGAAAGTACGCTTACGCGTATTTCTTCAATACGTTTCGTAGAATTTAAAAGATAAACAGTTTCTCTGGAAACGGTTTTTCGAATATATCGAAGAACTTTAAATAAATTTTGTTAGAAGAACTTGTGAAACTTATATAGCATCAAAAGGACATTTACATTCACTGGAATATCTTTCGGGTGATACACTGTATATGCAATAAATGTGCTTTCCCAATTACAAATGAGAATGTTATCAGAGTTTAAAGTCAGACACTCAAGACTCGCAGCAAGAAACAGGCAAGTTTGTACAACAGTCTTTACGTAAGTTACTTCAAAGATCTTCAAAAATCAGAATGATCTTTTTCCAATTTCCTACAGAGACAATGGTTGCCTATCATGGATAGTACTGTAACTGAACTGTATAAAAACTTATGGAAGAGCTGATGAAAATGTTGAAGTTTTCCAAAAACCAAACAAGCTCCTCCATACTATAGATTTCGTAAAATCTTTTGTTTCAAATTCAACAACTTTACCAGTATGCCAAGATATTCTACGACCCCTACTAGACAGATTGAAGCTCCGCAAGTGTATTGCATAACATGTAGTATGCATGGGTGCTCTTTACATGCTTACTGTTTCCTCGACGTTTCCTTCCAGATCGATCCGTCCAGGGATCTCATGCTAACATCAATCACTTAGAAGTATGTAGCAAAGATGATGATGATAATCAAAATACTGTATAATATACAGTCTACTAATACATATATGATGTGGATGTAGAATTAGCTGACTCCGTACGGTTGTATAGCGATGCATGTATTTACAACAGTTTCACAGCAAGGATATATATTGCTGTGGTTTTCGATAAGCGAGAAAAAATATAGAATAGGAAAATAGAAGCAACGTTACAATAAAAAACTGTCAATTAAAATCCTGAATTTAATAAACTGATTCTTTTTATAATAAATAAAAATCTAAAGCACATAAGCCCCACGTTGGGAGCCAAGACTGATATATGCTGGGTTTTCCTTAAACGAGACACTTTTTCAGGGTTTATTTCTTCCTTTCGATTTATGTCATTTGGAAGACTTTAAGAGTAGGTTGGGGTTTTTAGAATATCACGTCAAGATAATCTGGTTCTTTGGATCAATTAAGTTTTCGGATTATCTTCAATCCGGCAACCTGAACCTAATAATATTGGCTCAAAAACATCCCAATTCCAGACTCTGTTGACAGTTTAGAAAAGAATCTGAGAATGAAGAACACTTCAGTACAGAAACTGCAAAATATCGAAAGTTTAAACAGTTGGTGATTCGGCCTAATTTTTTTTCTACACGTGGGAGCTGTTTAACTAATCATAAATTACGCATTAGAAATTTGGAAGCTTTTCTCACTTATCAGTGTCTTCATGAATAGTTTATCGGGATGATTAATTAATATCAAGAGTTACAATTTTAAAGGTTTTCTTCGAATAATATTTAAAAAGTTAAATCTCCATTTTAGCAGTTCCATCTTTAATTTGATCACAGAATAATCAACAGTCTAGTTAGTATCTACGTCTAAATTCGACATTAAATGCAAATTAAATTTTATCTTTCAATTGATAATAAATCAACATCAGTAGCGCAGCAAACACATTTTATGCTTACTTCTCCTAATTACACGATGTAGTAGGTAGGCAGGTTCGGTAGGGTATATATAGGTGAAGTAGTATTCGAACAAACTTTCTCAAGTCACAGGCAAGTTCCTGCTTCTGCTGCTGCTACTGCTACTTCCCAATTCTTGAGACGTCTTTCGCGGCCGACAGCAACTTTAAGAACGCGAGTTGCTAGTGAAGTGTGTAATTAATCCGAAAATGCAGGTAATTTATGCGAGGAATGTTTATTGCAGCCGTGGAGCTAATTTACGACCCGTCACCGCACCGACGGACGGCCCTAGTGGGCCGAGGGTGGCGTTCTAGAAACGTAACAGGGTCGGCTCTTCGTGTGTCTTAGAAACTATTTTGAGCAGTAACGAGCATGAATGATTAAACTATTAATTATTATTAATGTGCAAGATAGTAGAGTTAAAAAAAGGAATCTCATCATTTCATGATCGAGTATGAAAGCATGTGCCCTTGTTCATGTCAATACCCTGAAGGTTTCTGCAGATATTACAGTTAAGAAGTGTTTTTAATATTATTAGCATATCTGGAAAAATAAAAAAAGATAAATCTAAAAGATATCAAAACTAATTTGACAGAATTTAAAACAAAGTACACACCGGACTAGCCAGGTGGTGGCCTCTGTTGTGGGTATCAAAACAAGATTGCTTTAGAAATCTATTAATTGGTAATTTGTCGAATAATTTTAATATTCTTCTTGTGATCTCGATTAGATGTGATTTAAATAGAGGCAATAAGGCTTGTTCGCTAAAAAAGTTTTAAGAGCCTCCTTGATAAAAAGCAGCTTGAATTGACTCTTTCCAACAAAAATAAATCCTTTTGACTCTGTCAAGATGTAAAGGATTTTCCCGCACGTTAAGCAATTTAAATGAGTGAAATAAAATTAAAATTAAAAAGATCTAATGAATACAAATAACCATTAATAAAACGTTATTTAACAAGATTATTTTACCTAAATTATAATTGTTCCGACAGATTGAAAAGTTTCCATAGAATCTATGAATAATTAATAAATGCGATATTGATATTAAACCTTACATAAATATTTATTCAGGTAGCACGTTCCGTATTGATCATCTCGATAAAATTGTACATAATTTGAACGTTTCGTTTATTATTTTACAAAAGCATCCTAATTATTTCATTATTATCCATTTATTGTCGCTAACATTTCTCCGATGACCTTTTAAAAGCGTGTTTCTAGCAAAATCATATTTTCCCGGAAGTAAACTCGCAATTTCCCTGAATGCAACCCTTAAAATACGCCTTCTGTGCTTCATCCACAAGCACACTCGTTGCTAGCAAACACAAGGAGCTCTGATGTGGTCTGCGGTGGGCTTCATAACCCGTCCTTCAGCCTGTCCGTCACCCGCCAGCCTCGTTTACAGCGCCACCGTACACCCTAAAGCAACTCTTTACGCCCTTCTATGCCTTTTACTACGGTTTATAATCATAAAATGTGACCAGATTAACTGATTTCTAACGAACCTTGTTCCTAACGTTACGTTTTATTATTACATAGTTCGTTTGCTATATTCTAATTGAGAAATAAAAGTGAAAGTCAATTCTTTTACTAATCAATTTAATAGAATTTCAAGAATCTTCTTGCAACTCTTTCAGTTTCCTAACTATTTCAAGAATTCTTAGGAAGGTACAATTTTAAGTGGGGCAGAAATATTTAAAATAAGAAGAAACTGATGACAATAATCAGGTAAAAGTGTGCGTAATTGACTAATGTCCATCGAGCACGCAAGTGGAGTAGTGGTAACAAGGGAAATGTCAAGATTTAAATTTAGTGTTGCGCCAAAACGTTTTATGGAATTTTCTTTAGATTTATATTATTAAAACAGAAATTTTGTCAGATGTCGTATGACAGGACGATGCATTTTTTTTTAATAATTGGAGCAATAAAGATATCTCGCAATAATCAGTTGTGAAATATTTAAAATTGTAGGGAAATTAGAAGAAATCAATAGTGCAATATATCCGACTCTGTTCCTATTCGTATTTATGTTTTCTTTCCAGTATCCATTTCGTGGAAATTCTTCTTTACTTGCACGTGTAATATAATAATTACCAGCGCCTCCAACAAAATGTCACAAGAGAAAGAGATTGTAACCAAACAGATTCGTAAAACCCAACTAATAATCTGTTGGTTATTTTGTGTCTACGAGTGTTTAGAGTAGATTTCCAGCGTTTCTCCCAAAATCATTACTGTTCTTTCTACGCCGTGATCAAAAGGAACTGACAGGTCTGGTGTTGGCTACTTAAGAATTGTATATCAAAATTATAGTCCTTCATTACCGACTCTATGTTTATTCTATTTAGACTAAATGAGAACAGCCATTGTCGTCACTTGTTTTGTGCTACTGATCAGCGATCTTTCATAGTGTTCTTGTGCATTATTGTTTATTTTTGTTATTTCTGCTTAGTAATTGATAAAAATAGCCTCTTCAGTTATCACTGGTTGTTATTTGGTTTTACAGCATAATTCTCATTTTATACAATTCCCATTGCCTCTAATATTAGTACTCTTAATATTTCTAATATGCGAGAAATCAAGATTTGTGTGTGCGTGTGCCGCATGCTTCAATTTATATTGATGACGTTGTACAATATTGAGATATCTATGAAGTAACATTATGGAAACTCAAGAAATCCGATTTGCAATTTAACAATTTTGTTAATTCTAAACACACTTTTTGTACAATCCGCGTAGCGCCACACATTATCTAAAGATTTTTCTGCGTTTCCACTGACATAGCGTAATTTGTAAATTCAAACTAATAACCTGTTGGTTATTTGGTGTCTGCGAGTGTTTAGAGCAGATTTTCAGTTTTTTTCCAAAATCTTTACCGTTTTTTCTAGATTATTCAGATATTTATGTAGTAACATTATGAAAACTGGAGAAATTCGATTTGCAACTTAACAATTTCGTGAATTCTAGACGTATGTTTTGTAAAATCCGTGTAGCACCACAGATTATGTTAAGATTCTTAAGTGTTTCAGATGGTATGACGTAATTCGTTCATTTCACAATAATAATTTGTGGTTATTTAGTGTCTGTGAGTGTTTAGAGTAGATTTCCAGCGTTTCCAGAAAAAACTTCAGCGTTCGTTTTAGAATATTTAGATATTTATGTAGTAACATTATGAAAACTGAAGAAATCCGATTTGCAACTTAACAATTTTCTGAATTCTACAAGTACCTTTTATTTTTTATTATCTAAAGATTCTTCAACGTTTCAAATTGTATGATGTAATTGGTAATTTCAAAGCAATAAGCTTTGGGGTATTAAGCGTCTACGAGAAAATATTCTCAGCGCTTTTACCCTAGAATAATCAGATATTTAGTAACATAATGAAAACCCACAAATTTTAAAATATTTCCACAACGTACCCAAAACGAGTTTTTCTCAGAGTTTTCAGACATTATAAACTCTAGAATTTGTGACTTTACAAGTTTGTAAATTCTAAACGTCCTCTTCGTGAAATGGATTATCTAGAGTAGAACGGGTGCAAGAAAATGCAAATGAAGCGACTTGACGTAGGTGCCGCGGTGACTGTCTATCACACAAAGGCGCTTTAAAAAATTCTGCCATGAGTGCCAGATACTCTAGCGTCGGCATAAGACGTAAGAATTAGGGGATATGGCACAATAACTGCAAAAGAATGTCTAGTTAAAAGCATAAGGTTGAAAATTTCCATGCCATTAGATTCCTATGACAATTGCAATTGATTTTACATGCTGCAAAAGCACCAAATATGGGAGTTAGTATTTTAGGTATTTTATTACCAGTAAAGCATGAAATTATTGGTAGATACATATTTTCCATTGCAGGCGTTAACTATCATGAACTAGAGCTGCTGTGTTAGTCTGGAAGTTACAAACAAGTTTTGTAAAACTGATCGTGTCTGGAATTGCTTGCATAGAACGGAAATGCCAAAATGTTTGTTTTAATCTTTACACCTATCTGTCTTTAAATATTGAAGATTGCACCCAAAATAAAAAGTCGCTGGCCGGCCATAAAGTTATAGTTTGAACTATAAGTTTTCGGTATTTTGTTTTTGCTCGATCGACATGCTCGGTAGATTTTCGATATAGATAGAGTTAAACTGCATGCTTCAGAAAGCTCGATCGATATAAGTAGAGGGTGGCGATTTGCTCAGGTATGAAGCGATTTTGGTAATTTCTAGTAATCACTTAAAGGTTGAGATTGACATTAATAGACAATCAATTCTCCGTTTTGGGAGTATCTACTGTCCATGGGAATCTTGTTGAAATATTATCAACTTATTTAAAAAAAGTTTTTAAGATTTTAAATTTGTACAGTAGAGGAGATGTTCGTATTTCTTTTGTTTTTAGAAAATCAATCTTGAACACATTAAGAGAGTTTTTGTTTTTCTTGCAAATTGAGAATCTTTGAATAGTTCAAGCTTCTTTGTTTATATAACAAACAAAAAAAGAAGTCGCTGGCCGGCCATAAAGTTATAGTTTCAACTGTAAATTTTTTATTTGGTTAAATATTGTAAGCATAATTGATTTGATTAACTACATTTTAATTTATGAACGGTTTCTGTATTTTGTTTTTGCGCGATGTACACACTGAAGGGATTTTCATTACAAATGGGGTTAAACTGTATCCTTCAAGAGCTCTGATAAATGTAGGTAAAGAATAACGTTTGGTAATTTTAAGCTAAAGGTTGAGAAAAAATTATATTTAAACTCGAAAATGCATTTCTAACGTTTCTAATGTAAAAAAAATATCACTGCAGATGAAAGTAAAAAAATGTTTTCATTGTTTTCTAAAAACTAAAAAGTATTTTTATCGTCATAGTTTTAAGAAATCTTCCAAGAGAATAATAATAACAAACAAGCAAACGCATGACATCACATTATTAAATTGGTAGCTTCCAGCAAATTACATATTGCAATATTACGTAACGATAAGAAATCCAAGTTGCACGTACGTTTGCGCTTCTTACGACATAAAGCACCCCGGTATAAAACTATAAGTAGCAATCCATGTAAAATCTAGCAACATTTGTGGAAATATATCTTGACGATTCCAAGGGTGACAGCTGCAGATAACGTAAGAAAGATTATAATTTCTCTTTAATTTGATGTAAAGTAATGGAAAGGGGGATTTGTAATATGAGGGATGTTAAAACAATTAAAATTACAGTCTACCTTACTAATAAGACACACTCATCTAATGAGAAAAGATTCTCAAACTTGCAGTACCATAGTAAAATCTACTAGTAGTATACATATGGATTTCTCATTTCGTGATCTTCTTAATCCTCATGCCGTCTCTGTGGGGGTAAGACGGGACGATGGGGTTGTTGTTAATTGATCTCTCCCCCCCGGTTTAAACCACTGCTTGGCTTAATGCGCGGCGGGCGAGCATAACGCACGTGAAGCCGTGCTGCATAGCGCCAATATCGGTGATACCCCGTGCCAGGGCCCCCCTCGCACCCCATTGTCTAATTAACCCGCAAACACTGCACATTATGCGCTACTGTCGCGATACTAAATATTACTAAATACCTAAAGACCCGTGTAATGTTAAGATACTTTCTAAACAACTTGGAAATAACAGGCTTAGCATTTACGGAATGGAAAGATCGAAAACAAATGATAGTTTGACCGATTAATAAGTTGTAATCAAACGTTTCTATGAAAAGCATGCACGAAGATGCAATTAGCTTAATAAATTATAAAGGTTGGGTATTTATTTTTAGAATTAATTTCCGTCGTTCTCATCATTTATACAAAGCACACTAGGGATATCCTAATAGTGAAACCGTCAACGACAAAAAGAGGCTCGTTTGAAGACACATTAACGGCAAAATTAAGGAAAACACCGCACGAAAGGGAAAGATCCGACCCTGCACACCCCTGCGGGTAAATGTAATCCCTTACAACTTCAACTAACATCCACATACCTTTCGCGCAATATGTTGAACACGGATCATTAAGAGCAGATCGGTGGAATATGAATGCTATTATCCTGCCCGTTATTTATATCTCGTCGCAGGACCTTTCCTTCCGTACGCCCCAATTATTAAAGGATTCATTAGCGAAAATCAAGAATCTTCTTTCCTCCATCAACATCACATCTGGGTTCTATAATGAATTCGTGTATGTGAGTGGATGTGTGTGTGTGTGTGCGTGTAGCACACGCTACTACTCATTTATGCATAATTGCTATCGATTTTCCTTCTTGTTGCACCCGTGTTGTACATAGTATATAATAGATGATAAACTTGCTGCTCGTGATTGCAGTTTTAAGAGATTGAAATAAAGGAGGATAGAAAAGTTGGCAACTAAAGGACGGCTTTCTCAGCTACCCCGGGATCAACTAAAAGTTTCACTTTAGAGCGTTATATTATTCACTAATTCCAACTTTTCGGCGAATTTTGAAGGTTTCCCTTAATATGCAGTCTAGAAAGTTTTCTCTTTACAGCTGTAACGTCTCAGAAAAGAAAAAAGATGTGTTATCATCAGATTCTGAAGGAAACCTAAACAATAGGTGGATGTTGCTTTTTTTCGAATAATCATTGCATGTTAATATTATTATCAAACCCTTTATTATTTTGTTGTCCTTGAACTACAATTCTTGACAAACAATTAATATGCAATCGATAGAAAATACTGTGAAAACTATCTCAACTAAATTTTTTTATTAACTTCCAATTTGTTCCAACTTGTTGTAAGCTAAAAAACTTAATTTTCGATATTGAAGATCATTATTCCTTTGATTTTCTATTTTAAAGCTTTACACCATAAAAACTTGTTTGCTTGACAATTGATTTGTCAATAAACAAATTTAGTTTGTGGAGAGTCAAGAAATTTGTTTGGTATGAACAAATTTAGTTGCCGATAATCTACATTAAATCTATACGTTCCATTTTTTTCTTAATCAATAATACTATTTCAAATTTAAATTATTCAAATAACTCAAGAAAAATGCAGGGTGTCCCGTGATGTTTCACTAATGCAAATCCAAAATAAGGTTTGGTTTTATTGTTCCCTATTTTCAATTGTGGACTGAAAAGTACAAAAATTCAATTTTACTTATCAAGTTCAATTTAAATCGACAAAAACTTGTCGAAATAGACTTTTTTGTACGAGACTCGACCAGGATCGATAACCATATTGAACAATTATTGTAGTGGCTTAGTGCATTTAAAAACTACGTTTTCTGTGCTTTTAAGTCTACAATTAGAAATGTTCATAACTCCTTCAATGTTGCGAATAGCCTGAATTTTTTTTAAACAACGCCGCACTATTTGACCTATTGACAGATCCTCATTTCGCGGCAAACAGCTCAATAAATTTTACTGTATTGTTGATCTTGCCGTTCTGGCAGTCGTAACTGTGGTGAGCACTAGTCATACTCTCCTGTCCGCCAGACAGCACGCATGAAGGAGTGTTAATGGCGCTTGTGCGATGGGAAGGACATGGACTCTATCAGAAAAGACCACTGCTTGGCAGTCTTTTTGCTGTGCTGAATTCCAAGGGTACCTGCGATTGCTGCTTCTCAGAGACCTTGTTACCAGTCTATCAGCTTCCTCATTTCCCATCATTTCATAGTCACTGGGAATCCACTGTAGGCAGATAGTCCACCCAGACCCTATCAATTCTGACATCAGGACATCCAACATTGAACAGTTATTTTCCGGAGGCGTGAGAGCCAGAATAGCTGCCTGGGAAACAATGAGAAGAATTGCTTTATTTCCAAGCTCTACTTTAAGGCTAGTAAGACAGCCTTTACTTCTTCATCAAAATTAGAGGCCAATGCCCGGACTGCCTGCAAGAACTGAAAGTTTTCTGCGTGAACTTCTGCGCGCCCATTACCACAAGTATCAAGCGCTGAGCCATCGGTGTACATGTAAATCCACTCTGTGACTGGATATCTTTCATGAATGGTTGCATGGTTGGTATTCATCGGCTCGATCAAGTTCAACTTCGCCTTAGGGATGTGGCGTACCAAAACATTCCTAACTGAATATCCTAGGAAGGGTACTCTCTATTTTATATTCAAATTATATGCTTCTCCGTGCCCGGACCCTTTTACAGAAAAGGATTTCTGTGTTTTCAGTTGCTGAGTGGACGGCTTATGGTTTTTCCAGTAGTCCATCTCCAGGCAATTTACCTTTTCATTTAGACTTATTACTGCTAGGTCTCTTCTTACCAATAGGGGATCTACACCGGTTTGCAATTCCAATCTCAGGGCTTGGTTCTACCTAACTTCTACAGAGTTGTCTTGGGGGATGTGACAATCAGTTTCCGTGGCTCCCCATTTTGTACTCAGTAACCTCATTCGCTTACTTTCCTTCTTTGCTAGCCGATCGACGTGCTTTGACTACTTCAACTTAGTGTCAAGCTGACACTCTAAATAAGTAGCGGTTTTCGTTTCACTTAGGCTATTGGACTCGTACAGTAAAGATAGTCCATCTTGTTGCTTCGTGGACAGTATAAACAGTCAGAATTTTGATTTTTCTGAGTTTATTAGATCATTATTATTAGCCCAAGATGAGAGTTGGGCTAAGGCCTAGTTTGTGGTTGCCTCTGACGCCTTTATGTTACTGCTGGTTTTCCAGATGACTAAGTCTGGTTGATCATTAGATTAAAGGAAACAGGGCTGATGGCAGATTCTTGAGGAGTATATCCCTCTGTGAGAGTAAGAAGGAGATAGCTCTGTACATGTTTAGTTTACTAAGTAGTTTCTTCCTTCATACCCGGTCAAAAGCAGTTAGAAACTCGATGAATGCAGCCAGAGTGGTCTGCTTGCGGTGGAAACCGTTCTTAGTCTCCTGAGTTAGCCTGAATAAAATATGAGCATTCTGTATTTTCGCGTCGTAATGACCTTAACTGTACATTGATGAGATATTGAATGTTATGTGACAAGACATATTGCACGATTGAAAACTTGGAAAATCTCTTTTTCTTTTTAGCAGGAGTACAAGTCAGAATGCACAAAAGAGTTTGCTTCAAAAATCAGTGTGTTTCTTAACCGAGAAATTGGCAGAGCCCATCAAGATTGCTATTTTTACAGTCTTTTTACAGGAACCTCTAATTACATCCTTTAAGTGTATTTGTCCTCCGTGCGATTTTTAATTACATTTGATGGACGAGCTATACCTAAACATGGAAAGCAAAACTGGACCTATAAGTAGCCTAACTGATAGTGTAGTTTAAGCGCAAACAGTCACAGAACAAGATAAAACTAAAAATAATGCTACAGTTATAAGTTCCTTCTTATCGTCATGATATACAATTTAATATAATCCTATGTGCGTAGTAACCTGAAATTCTTTTGTTTAGACTTCCAGCACACGTGCACGTTACCAAGATTTCATCTTGATAGTATCGTTTTTGATTCCTTTGCTACAGAAACTATAAACGAGAAATAAGACGCCCTCTAACGGTGAAATTAGAAACAAAAATAATTCGCCTTATTGACCACTACAGTAAAATCTGTTTTGATATCTTCACAAAATTCTATCCCACCTAATGCTCTAGACTTATTCCTATGGAATTGAATTCAAGTTTGTAAAGGAAAAAATGAATGTTAAAGTTCCAGAAATAGTGAAAACTAAGATTAACAGGCAGAAATTTAGAAATTTAGTTTCAGTTTGTTCTATGAGAAAATTAGAGAGATAAATATGTTTTTATTTTTTGCAGCTGCAATTTTTAGGTGTCTCTGTCTTCATTTAAATTACAAAATAAAGAAAGCTTAAAGTTCTAGTGTAAGGTTCAAAACTAATGGAAAACTAGACTTCCCTTTTGTATTTCAAATTTGAAAAACACCGCTCTAAGTAAATTTCCATTATACAACAGTGAATTTTTGTAATTCTCTAAATAAGCATTTAAAAATAAGCTTATTTATCTGACAAGATTATTTAAAGTTGAACTTCAGATATTGAATAATGTAGGAAATTAATATTTTAATGTTATTAATTAATTATGTATACAAAACTTTAAGTTTTGCGTAGGATTCAAACCCACATTTGTGATACAGCAAAATCCTATCTCAGACTGCTTAGACGATATGAGATAATATGTACAACAAATATTTGTCACATCAGCTTACAATATACGAATATTACATATAAAAGTTTTAGCTTTGCTCGAAGTAGAATTCCGCTAACTCAACTGACAGAGCTATAATCCGGTATACTAGAGATGCGAGTTAGAATTCCACGCAAAATCAAAAATCTTCTAAATGTGTTTCTATAAATTTCCACTATTTAGTCTTGGCGCTCTATAAATGCAGCATGGAAGTTATACTTATCTATCACGAGGATCAAAAGTGTAAATAAATAGATTCACTGAAGCTCTGTGGCAATGTATACGATGAAAAATAACAAGGCGAAGATGTAACTGTAGCTGACAGCAATAAATCTTGATAATAATAGCCAAAAAATTATAAAGCAAATCATTAAATGAAATAATGACAATTAGAGCCGCTCCACGTTGGGCGCCAATCTAAGGTTATCAGTTCTTCCAAATTATAATGAAATTAAATTCCTCTTGCTTCACTAAATTAAACAAATACAAAAATGAAGTGATTCTACAGTTTGAATAAAATATTAAACTGGGAAAAAATTATATCTGCTAAGTTCAAAGTTATTTTCATATTATAGCATCTAGTGACCAAATACCAATAAGAAAATATCATATTAAAGAATTCTGAAGATTCCGGTTGTGTTCTGTTTACGATATACAAACTGGGAAACAAAAAAGTTTCTCATTTACTTAGTTTACATAAATATTTGAGAAATAATATTATAGACTACTAGAAGAATAACACAGACTGATAGTTAATAACAAAACAAAAAGGATGTTACAAAAAATATTTAGCTCATGAAACAGGATTGGACTAAAAGAAAAACATATGATGTGGTTTCACAAATAACAACAGGATGAAACGTGCACATACGGAGATTAATAAAGAAAATGCAAGAACAGATGAGGTACCAACCGACCTAAAGAAGTATGTGCTCTTGATTCACTTGCTTTTAACAAATCTCAATTCCTTTCCGATGATAGCAGGCTTTTTGCAAAAATAATCTTCTAGAAAATAAAAACCATAAAGAGAGATTGGTGTCTGAACTGTTATCAAATGGAAAATCACCCTAAGATAACGACTATAACAGGCCGCTTCATATTCTCAGGCCATCATTCTGATTTAGCATCACCCAGTTGAGTCCATTCAGGCATTCCAAGCCAAATCTAGCAAAAGTCAGCCAGTGAGTCAGCACCTAGTTGAGTTTAGTTAATTCATCCAGTAAGTATTCTGAGTTAGCAACACCACTGCGTGTTCAGAAATCCACTCAGCCAGCAGTATCAGCTAGTTTATCGAGATGAGTCCAGTCGACCAGATGTTCAGTATCGGAACCCAACAGCAGCATCATAAAGATTCAATAAGTCGTTTCTTTCTCTTAACCCAAGACGCCGCAGCTTTGAAATAAAATACCTTGTACACCAAACAAAGAAAATATAAACAAAAAACTTAAATCAAAAAATCAAAATAAATAGACAAAAGGATCTAGCGAATAGAAAAAAAAAAGTTATTTTAATAAAAATAAAAAATAAAAGAAATCTCAAAACAAACAAATGAGTTCAAACAACTTCGAGTCTCAAAGAAAAACGGGGACAATGATAGCAGTAGATTTCCCGCCGAAGAGGGGGATGATTGTTTTAGATCTCCTAGAATTTCTTTAATTAAAGATGTAGTAGGACTTTGCAACAAAGAAGTCATTTGGGTATTCACTTTCGTCTTGACAGCAGTGGTCGTAGAGATGTAGGAATAGAAACAATGTACAGCTGCTGATGCTAGTACCGACATACTTCAACGGTGATGATGCTGAAAGGGTGGCGGTGGTTAAGTTAATGGAAGAAATACGCCTTGAAGGGGTCGTAGGTGCCGACTCAGGTAATGGTTAATAAACTGGGAGTAGAGGCGGTGGAAAAAGAGAAAGAGAGATTTTTATGTTGGTGCCCGGATGTTGCTATTTTGTTGCTGATTGACAACCGGATGTGTCATAACAACTGGTTGCTGCAGAAATATTGCGATTGAATGAATAGGTGTCCAGGTGTTGCCGCTGATTGTGAATTGTTGTGCAAGTATTTCAAAG
This sequence comes from Ignelater luminosus, assembly GCA_011009095.1. Lineage (NCBI taxonomy): Eukaryota > Metazoa > Arthropoda > Insecta > Coleoptera > Elateridae > Ignelater > Ignelater luminosus. The sequence goes on from VTPC01090027.1 coordinate 230,776, forward strand.
GCGAAGCAATGAATATGTTGATGGAAAAAGAGAAGCTTGATTCGCAGAAATTTATTAAACCTGTTGGTTCGGTTTTCAGGGCGAGCGCTCTGGAGCTGCAGTTCGATAGTGGCCGGTAGGTGTAAACGGTGGCAAGTGGACTCGGGAGGAAACCCGAGTAAAGCAAAAATCAAACACTCGTGTTGATAGTCACACCTTTGCGCAAGGCAGCCGCATACGTTCATGCCGGGGAAAAAGAGATGCTGAGTCCAAAAAGGTAGCAGCAGGATGCGATCATCAACCGGTGGACTCCTGACACTGATTGTCCGAGCAAGCCCCACGGACAAAAGAGTTTAAGACATTGGGAGAACCACTAATCGACGTTTTCACTGACCCGACAACATGCAGCAACAGAAAGAAAGAGGGAGAGAATTAGTTGTTACATGTTTTGGAAACCAGAAGCCGTCTTAAGAGTTATTGTTCGACCTTAAATGTAAAGAAAAATGGCTTTTCCGGGGTAGCGACATAGAAATTCGACGGAATAATGAAACGCGATGTGATGTATTGTAATGATCTGGTGTTGCGGGTGGTTTCTTCTTGTGATCTGTATTGTAATGGTGGTGTAAATGATGGGGTAAGTATTTCCTGTAGCGATGTGAAAAATACTGTCTTGACTACTAAAGACAACTACGATAAAACCCTCGTGAGAACAATCGGTCCAGGAATCGTTTTCTGGACTTTCCGAATGTGAACGCAACCCGAAGACCGCGTGAGCCCTTGTCTGTATAGGAGAGAAGTGACAAGGAAGCTGTCCTCCCACTCGGAGATGAAGTTCTCACAAGTATCATGAGAATAGAAAGCGGATGTTTAAGTTTCTTTCTGAAGTTCTTAAGATATCGTAAACGTGTTCTTTGTTTTTGTTCTACTGGATAACGGTGAAAGTCAAATTATTGTTTCTGCTGCTGAGTTTGGTAATTTAAAAGGGCGAATGCTGTACGCGGTCAAAGATAGGATCAAATGAGTTTGATAACAAACTTTCGACTAAACTCTCCACGACATGTCGTCGGTCCTGGTCTGGTTCCTAGTTCTCTGTCGGTTTTACCGCCGCTGCTGGTGCAACCACGTAGAGCGCGCCCACTTAGACTATGAGTGCACCGCAATCCGCCACGCTGGACAACGGAAGAAACAAAAGTTCCAAGCACTTCAGCGCACGTACCGTCAAGAGAACAGATTGATCTTGTGAAGCTACTACTTCTCGATTACAAAATCTTGGATTACCGCTTTTTGTAATTTCTTCTAAGCCTGTAATCAGCAGAGAGCAGTAAAAATTCCCGCTGCCCTCGCCACAACTGAATTGGTTGCGAGAAAAACCAATCTCAATGCAGGAATACCATGGCACTATGCTTTAAAAAGCGGAAACCGGAAATGTCTCATTCTCTTTCTTTTGGCCCGGAGCGACACCGCAATCGCCGAAGCGCAAGAATAGTTATTTTTGTATTAAGTGCGGAAAATCAGTGTGTTTTTGTAGCGCATGAGAATGGCATTTTTTGCCGAGACCGTTAGGGCGTAAAATATATATTTTACTACCATGTGAAAAAATGATAGGCTTCCCGTATCCTTGGCGATGCTTAAATCTAACCTTTTTTTGACGGTTGTAGAAAAAGAATATTTGTGTAGCGGTGACAAAATTTCTGACGATTTGATACACTTGAAATTGTCAAAAAAAAGCGTCAATCAATGGTATCAACACTACGTAACCGATTGTGAAATCGTTTTGTTCAATCTGTTTTATGTAAGGAAGAAAAGTACAAGAAATTTAGTCTTAGGCCCGACAGGGCAATTATCATCGCGTTATCGGGTGCCTTTTCTTTTGAATCGATGTAGCAGATATTACTTTAAATAGTTTCCGATCAAATATCTTAAATCTTTAGTAAAGATACAAACCATTACGTCATAAAGATGAAAACTTTTAGATGATCCAATTCTTTATTCTTTTCCCGCAATGACTTTGACTATGATAATATTAATTTGGCTAAGGATATTAGATGAGTAACAGATGAAACAGCAAAGCAAATAAATACGAGTACAGTAGCATCGATCGCCTTTCGTTTATATTAAGTAATATTTCTGTAACACAAGAAAGGAACTTCGTATCAATATGGGATTTTCACCGTTGTGAATTGCATTTCTTAAAGTATCGACTGAATTATAAACCATTGATCGCCATTTGTTTTTTCTCTAGACATTTCCATTTGAACTTTTGTATTGGTAGTTTTAGTGAAAATACTTTCTATAATGGATAAATCGATTCTTTGTCTATAAAAGAACTCGATCTTGAGACTGTAGTTATTCGCAACATCGAGAAAATGAAAAAACCGTACTCTCCGGTGTTTGGTGCATTAAGATGAGAAAATTTAAATTGAGCCTATGGTGCAGATGACAGACTAGATTAATTTATTGAATTAATTGAAAAACTAAACCAAACATACATTAAAGGTGTTTAATTTAATTTGATAAACGTAAACTTTAAAACATGATGTAAACTAAAAGTTGCTTCAACAAGACTTAAATTAATTCTTTTATAGCAAAATTCATTTTGTTGATAGTAGAGACATATTTCTTCCCTAATAATTCCATATAAAATTTTAGTTACACAGGGCAATAATTTTAAAGGAACGTAAAGAGAAGAGAAACTTTCCTGTAATCCCGAATCGGATGAACCATCTGATGTCAATGTAATAACAGTTTTATATCTTTTTGATCGGAAGTATTGAGATATCTTCTAAAATAATAAACTTGACATCTGCTGCGACAAAATTGCGTCAATAAAATGCATATTGTTGATCTTATTAGAAAGATAAACTCGTCCTGACTTATACTATACTCGAATGCGATAGGGAGGTCTTCGCACCGAGGGCAAGAAAAAAGAAGCAGAAAAAAAAGATTAACTTCGACATTATACGTGCGTAAAAATGTTTAATTTTGTTGGATTGTAAAAAAAATCATCATCCAGCGTACCTCGGTAATGCCGAAGTTTTAAGGATCTGATCCATAAAAGAATTATTAGCTTAATTATGGATTCTGTAAGGATCATAAAATATGTAGGACCTGAAATCGGTGTGATGTTTTCGTTAGGGGGATATAACGAGATAAAATTCCAAACATTCATGTATTAAATCATCTTGAATGCATACACATATTCAGATATTTAATTATAATGCCAAGTGCATCCACCTTGTCTGTAGAGACAAGATGAGCACGTTTTCTAAACATGTAATATCTGGAATAATATCCCGCTCGTGTATATTCTGCCCATTGAAATAACAATCTCGCAAGTCCAGCGGACCAATTTAACATACTTCTAATTCACCGCGTAATTACAAAGTTAAAATAATGTTATATTGCGAGGAAACAATTTAACAAATAAAATGTATAGATAAATTAGCGAGATTTTCATTCTCCTGTTCCTATTCCGAGCGAATTTTCGAATGACTTTAGAATAAAAATCTTGCGCACGCTTCAAGTGAACATATTCATATATTCTATTAGTAAGGCTTTTATTGTAACATCCCATTACCATCGCGGAAATCTGTCTAAAATAATCTTGGCTCGACGCCCGAAAACGAAAATGAATTTTCAGATTTCGCGAAATTTGCAACACAAATCAGTTGGCTGTGTTTAAACGTATTTATTTTCCACATACTCGCTCAAATTCCCACCTCGTTATCTTTATTAAAAATACTTTTTAATTATTATCATTATTATCATGTGTTTAAATTATAATCAAAATGTTTTTGTTATAGAAACCTAACGGGAATACTCGTTCCTGTTGAAGATGCGTTGCGGATGTAATTATTGTTTTTAATACTTAAACTTTTACTTGTTAGCCATTTTAAGATTGAGTCTCTAAAAGCTCGACGTTGTCAAGTTCTAGATGTATTGGTAGTAGTAGTATAGTCATGCCGATTCTGGCCCATATCGTTATGAAACAATCTTAAAAGATCTCTAAAACGCTTTTCACACAATTTTAAGTACTCTTGATGCCGCTTAAAGTGCTAAAGATTTAGAATGCTTCTAGAGTACTTCAGATGTTGTTTTTCAATCGTAAAACTGTTAAGACGTTTTGTTTTTTGTTTTGACAAGTTTCTTATTAGGAATTGTAACAGAAATGTGAGAATTAAGACAAAAAACTAAAATACACACCCATTGGATGTCGCGGCTTCACTAACAACTAAGTCGAGTCGTCTATGAACAACAACGGAAGAATTTACGTCATTGATAAATGTAAAAAAGTTATTTGCAAATTGCAACCTCGGGCGTATTATCACACAAAAGTATCAAAACTTTGTGTAACATTATAGACACACAAGAGCGTTTTTAGACTGCGATAAAAGAACACGAAACAACTAAAACTCAGACTAGAAACGATTAGAGATCATTCCTGGTTAAAACACATTAAAATCATAACATCATAGCAGGCATTTGCTTGGCAAACGCCTTTCATAAATTGATTTTCTTCCAAATCTCTTATGCAGAAATATCTGCAAAATCTAAAATGGTTGCTACATTCTCAGTTCTAAAAAAAACAAACTTTTAGTTAGGAGAAAACAAAGTTATTCAATATTTTTGGCATACACTGGAAAAAAGCCTAAAAAATCTTGACCCAAAAAAATTAAAAACTAGATTAATGGCATCACCACATCTGATTTCGGAACTAGAAGTATCACAGATAAGTAAACATTGTTTCTAATAGTTTCTAAGATTTCTTTGCACAGACGAAACCTAAAATACCCTGTATGGTGGTAGGCAGCACAATTGCGATGCCGCAAAAATACTTTTCGGCATATTACATGCAAAATGGCATATAAGTTCCTGAATAACCAAAACAAAAGCAATCTTGGAGCTTGAATGTCTGATCTATTAAGAAATTGTTAAAATCGTGAAGACTTTTCTCCAATGTGCATAAAAAGTATATTGAAAAAAAATATTTTATTTTAGATATCATATAGAAAAAGTCTGACAAATCTAAAACAGTCGATTGATTCTCAAATGTTGTCAAAGCAACATACTTTTAGGAGAAAACCAATTTATTCGGTATTTCTAGCATACACTGTAGAAAAGTCCGAGAAATGACCCAAAAAATTGAAAATTAGAACTAACGAAATCACTACCTCTAGTTTTAAAAGCATAAGTATCACAGATAAGTAGACATTCAACCATCCTCACGTTCCTAATAGTTTCTGCGGTTTCTATCCACATACAGAAATTTAACACACCCTGTATGGTGGTAGATAGGACAATTGAAATACTGCAAAAATACTTTTTAGTATATTCCGTGGAGAAATGGCGAGCGATTCAATGCGTGATTATAAGAAAAGGATAAATCGTTAAACTGCTAGAAAATCCGAATTTTGAAGGTTTTTCCCCAATGTACATGAAAGGCATGAGATAAAATTTAATTTTCTGTTGTTAAAAAACAAGAAAACGGTCAACAAATTTTCAAATGTTTGCAAAACGGGAAATTTTCTGAAGTTGTCTCCATAAAAAGAACCGAAAGTATCACATTTTAAAAAGGGCACTACAGAAAAACAAATCCAATTGTTTGGTTACATTGTTACACTAACGTTGGAACTAGAAATTTACTTCGTAAACTCTACGCTAGGACATCGTTAGTTTGTGAGGTGAAGTTTTCGTATAAACATGAAAAGACGTGTAAGGTATTGAATCGTTATGTACTGCTGATGTGCTCATAACAAGAAGGAAACTAACGTCTTTTTGATGTTTATCCCAGAAAAACTCAAATTTCTACAGATATATAAAGATATTACTCTAGAGAGCTTCTAGCTTGATGAATTTTATGTCAGAGACCGCTGTCTCCATAAAAGGAGTTAGATAGACGTCTGTTTGATCGAAAGATGACATGACATAACTCTACAGGATTTTACTTTTTTAAAGAAAGTTAAACAAATTCAAAGCCAGGAAGTTAATAAAATTCAAAATAATCAAACAAATCGAAACTTAAACACAGTAAGAGAGTCTTTTTTAAAGACATGTGCTCAATGATAGCGTAGCAAATTCTATGATGGTGTATGAAACTGTAAGACCAAAAAATGTTGGGATGTTGGAAGTTTTTCTCCAATGTGTGTAAAAAGAAAATACATTAAATTAATTTTCATCTAAGTATCTGTTTTTTAGAAACTCTTTACAATACAAAAACTGTTTTAAAGTTTCCTAAAATCTTCTAACGCTTGATATTTGTTTGGACGTTAATATATTCTTTCATAATCTCCAGGCACATTAGAGAAAAGCTTTCAAAATCCAGAAGAATAATTAGATATAAGAGTTTTTGAATTTAGCTCGCACTATTATAATAAAATCTAGTGGAAATATATAGAAATCACTATTATTTTCCAAATTTTAAGGTTTTACATCTCAAATCTTCGAAGTTAAATTGAATTATACTAAGCATCGTTTTGTTTGTAATGTTCATTTACACGTTCTACAATGTTAGGAAACCAAATACAAAGATCTTTGTTTAATGACATAATTAATGTCTGTGACGATAATAAATACGAATCTGTGGGTCCGAAAAATTGTGAGGATTTTGAAAGCTTTTTTTCAGTGTGTATAAAAGACACAGATTAAATTAGTCTTCTTCTAAATATCTGTTTTTTAAAGACTTAGTGATACATAAATTGTTTTTAAATTTCTCTCATCTTCTAATGCTTGATATTTGTTTGGAAATTAATGTGAAATTTCAACTTTCTAGGAACATTAGAGAAAAGCTCTCAAAATCGTAAAGAATAATAGACTTTACAGTTTTAGAATCAAACCGACTTTAGTACCATAAAACAAAGTGGACCAAACTACGAGTAGATGCAAAATCAGTTTTTCTAATTTCTTCGTTAGATTCAAGAAGGATTTGAAGAGTTTGAAAGAATGAGACTTTAAAATTTAAGATGAATTATACTAGACGTCGTTTTGTTAGTAATTCTATGTCCATTTACACGTCCTACAATTTAAGGAAACCAAACACAGTTATCTTTATGTAGTTACTTATTATTAAACTCTGTAATAATAATACACGAATCTGTGAAGCCGAAAAATTGTATGGATTTTAGAAGCTTTTCTCTAGTGTGTGTGTGTAAAAGGCGCAGATTGAATTGGTTTTCTTCTAAATACCTAATAATAATACATCAATTGTTTTCAATCTTACTACATTGATACTTGTGCAGACGTTAATGTTCTATTTCATACTTTCTAGGCAAATTAGAGAAAAAGTTCCTAAAATTCTAAAACATTCCAGATTGCACAGTCCTGGAATTTAAGTAACACTAGTATCATAAAATCAATGTTAAGAAATCAGATAGGTACAACAATCTCTGTGATAATACGCAAAATTTATAGAGCCAGAAAATAATCAGAATCTTGAACGTTTTTCTTCAGTATGCCTAAAATTGGATTAATTCTTTTCTAGATTTTTGTTTTTTCCTTTTAAAGTGTCTTTATAACACACCAACTGTCTAAATTCTTTTTTTTCGGATTTTCTAAAAGTAATGACATTTTTTGTGGAATATTTTCAAAAGGCGTTAAAATCCTCAAATTGTAGCGTGACGACATTTCTCAAGGTATTATTATTTTGTTTTTTTCTATTCATTTGAATAAAAATTAAACTTTCAAATTCAATGCTTGATGCTAACATGAAGAATTGAAATTCTTGTTTAATTTGATCAAAATTATTTAGAAATGTTATATAAATGTTTTAGACTTGCTATTATAACAGAATTCAGATGAGATGATGACATACACAAAGAAAGTAATCGAACTGTCAGTATATGTTTGCTCCTTGCTTGAAAGTTTGACGCTGAAATGTACTGTTAATCATTCCTTATTATTTATGATTCAGTTTAACAAATTATTGGTTTACTCTTTTTTGTCTTCTAATTTTAGTGACTGTCTAGCATTGAAGTGAAGTAAAACCTTTTAAGGCACCAAATGTTCAATATAATTTTAGACTAACAACACTACCAGTAACAAAAAGTTCAAGTTAATATTAACAAAATACTCAGTTTTTGCAGAACACATATTAAATAATCTCCATGACTATGATCAAGATACCGACTTTAATTGCATGTTAATAAATTCAATAGAATTTTAAATGTAAATACAGTGAGATGACAAGAAATGAATCACAATTACAATATTAATAGTTAAGCGTATGCCAACAGTCAAGTATCAAAGCAAATGCTACTATTACAACTATTACAACTAAACATACAACTACAAAATGGTACAATTCTACTAAAGAAATCAAGCAAGAAATTGAAATCTCTTTGCTATCAATTTTCAATATTAATAGATCAAACGAAAAGATGTAAACAATTCGAAATTTGTCACCTGCATGATTACTTTGTCAAATCAAACACTAGCAACAATCTAATTGACATTTAGCAAAAAGCGCACATTATACACACACTCCACACACACTCTCACACAAAAACAGAAATGTCGTTCTTGTTAAATATCATAACAAGAGTGGAAGAGAGAGAAATAGAGAGAGAAAGAGAGAGAAGAGAGAAGTAACCTCCCAAAATTGCCAGAACAAAGTCAACAATAATATCAATTATTAATTGTGTTAGCGAACATTTATAATCAACGAAGCGAAATTCTGCCTCTGATGAAAAACAACAAAATCTAATCAAGAAAGGAGTGATAAACCATCGCATGTCATATTAGCAGCAGCGAGTTGATCAAACATATGGTGCGTGCATCCTGCGAATAAGGCCATATAACAATTTCGCCTATTCCGTCCGCCGCCGCCGCCGCCGGTTCATACGAAACGCACGATTTATTTTATTCTACCATGTCTTACGACTTACGCACCGATAAAGATGATAACACATCACCGCTTCACATACGTCCGTGCGTCGTCTCCTGTTGACAACATTCGTTATAATAAAAGCAAAAATTCGAAACGTATCTCGCGATTCGTCGCGACGCGACGGATTTTTCTAAGCAAAATTAATGTCAACAGAGCAAGCAGCAGCAAAGCAGATGCAGAATATCGTCCTATTATAATTCTTGTTTACGTCATTTACATGGTAAACATAAATGATAAAGAAAGGAAATTACCGATCTGTTAGCGAAGACAAAGAAGCGTTCGCTTCGGAGACAACAGGAAGCCACAACAACAACAAGCAAGGAGCACCTTCTCAGCAGGACATCTAACGGCTCTTACCTTTCACTGGAACAAAGCAGACGATTTATTATCGCGATCCGAATCAATTACATTTAATGTGTATACAAAGCAAATGTGGCGGGCTGAAATGACGAAACCGCACCGAGCCGCCGGAGAAAAACGCAGCGGCGTCTTGGAGCGCCGTATAATTGATACAAATTAACTCCGGTGTCCCGGTAAATAATACAACTAACAAGATCAGGCGCTCGAAACACTATTTTATATAAACGCGATTTGAGCCCGAGTTAACTCGATAATTGGAGAACAATTAAATGCACTTCGCCGAATGGGTTGTAGGTAAAAACACTCTTAACTTAATTTGGAAGAAGGACGGTCCCGTCGCGCAAACACGTCACGACCCGGATATAATTCAATCTTTAAACTGTAAACTGCGAATTTAGCTTTCTTTGTTTTCTCTTTTTCAGTTCCAGCCAAGGCGAATATTTTACTGTGACGAAGAACGAGATTTAAGTTAGAGCAGGAGCAGCAGCGTGTATGATGTTTATGTCGTTTAATTTCCCAGATGCCATTAAAATCCGGCGCACTAGGATGTAATATGTCGAAGATCAGCCCGCAACGCATAAAATTCATCAAAGAGGATCGCATCGAGTCGCACTGCTCTAAGTCAATCGGGATTCGAAAGCCGTTTTACTTCACCTTCTTCATTATACGATAAAGAGCGCCATTTCCATACCCTTGATGGGGGATTGCAGATGTCACAGATTAAAATCAGCAGCGCGAGTTCTACTCGAACCCTTCCGCCGGCTAATTCAGAATTATTGTAATGCCGAAATACTTGAACGTTTTAAATTATTAAAGCGGCGGCCGCAAGTTTTGGCGGTTTAATTTTCGGCTGGTGGCCGAGGAGGATCAACTCCCCGAAGAAGCTGCAGAAGAATCGGCACTGATTGTCCGCAATGTTGATGATGCAAGTCCACCGCATTATTGGTTGCGCAGAAGTGGATTACCGAAAGTGGGGAAGTATGAATAGCCTTAAGTGAGGCGGTGCCAGCTGAAGAAAAAAGTTTTCAAACTGTCATAACTTAAGAAGGCCGAGTTAAAGTTAGTATCCATATCGACCGGCGAAGAAGTAAACTAGTCAAGAACAAGAACAACTGATAAACTTGGGTACTAACTATAGTTTGGGCGAACTTTGGTAAAGTGAAAATTTAAAGGCCAACTTTAAAACTACGAAAGTTTTATCAACTAGCAAACAACTAGAAACAAAGTTACGGGACAAACCAGCTAGCAAACAATAGTCCTACCTGAAGAGACGGGGTAGCATCTCAGTAGGAGCGCCTTTTATCGTGGACCGTTGGACGTCGAACTTGGACTTCGACGCCGTGGTCTTGCAGTAAAGGGAGCGCGTCGCGACGGAGGGCACCGAAAGCTTCCGAGCGTACTTGAGGGGTGGTTCTGGCACGTCTAGTCGCTGCCGGCGTCGAGAACGCTTTGCGGCTCCTGGAGAGATCTTGGGGTGGACGCAGGAGCGGCCCGCCCGCTAAGCAACAAGGACCACCGGGCCAAGCAGGCTATTGATTCGAAAAGGTCGCTGAGAGAGATAAAGGATGCACTTGCAGTACACGAATTATTTTCTACTATTACTCTCTTACTATAAACAATATTTTTTAATTAGACTTTTTTGCAATTTCTAATTTTTCAGATTATCTTACCTAATGAAACAGAAAATATATTTGATAAAACAAAAAAAATTACTAATAATATTATCAAAAACTTTCTTTAAAAGACAAAACTTTAAGATAAACAACTTAGGTATCTATATTTAATATTTTTCGTTTCATTTTTATTTAAACAATAATTTTACTTCCTTTAAACTTTTTTCTGTCATAAATTGTTACTGTTAAAAACAAGAAAAAATAAAAACATTTTTTCCCAACATTGTTTTTTATTTTATCTGAAATTTAATTTCTATTTTTGCACATGATTTTGAATAATTAAATGTTGTCGTTGGTAGTGTGTTTTTATTATTAAATCTACGACTATGAAAGTTTTTTAGACACAAAAAAGTGATTAATATTTCAAAATAAAAAGGACGTTTCCTAATTAGTAATTGTTTATTTATTAAAAAAAAGTTCTGATGCTTTCTATTAACAATGAGCGTTTATTTTTCTAAAAATCTAAACTATTGTGTTTTAACCTATAATTAAAATGTCTCTATAATTTTTGATGTTTGTTTGTTTCTGCTAACAACCAAGAGAAAACTATTGAAAATTACTTTAACAAAAATCATTTATATCACATTTAAGAAAATGTGAATTAACAAAACTAATAATTGCCTAGTTGGATAAAAAGTGAATTGATTTGCGACAGAATCATGTTTACTAACAATAGATTTTTCTACACTTCTAACAGCTCTTTCTACCAATTCGTTCGAACGGGGAGTATTAAGCAGGTGGATGAAAAAAGTTTAATTTTATCATCCGACTTGATTTTTTAAACGTTTATTTGCTCTTGCTAAAATATTTTAGTTAAAAATCATTTAAGTATATTCAAATTAACTGGATGTTGTTATTTTATTTAATAATTCCTTCCATCATTCAATTCTGTATTTCAAAAATGCTTGTAACAATTCCTTATTTATTTTTAATTATAGGCGTTATCTTTTTCTTCAGATTTTTTTTTTCATAAGAAGAATATTAATATCAGAAACATTTCAAAATCAAGAAAGAAACATCGACAATAATCATCTGTCGCTGAGCAACAATTCTTGACTAAAAACAATTAGATCGTCGTTTGTTTCCAATAGCACTGCTTACCTAAATTCAGCTGCCTTGTGCCTGCTAGCCTCAAATTAACTTTTAAGTAGTGGAGTTACACTACTAAAACAGAATCGGCGTCACATAATCAAAAATAGAAGACCTACTGTTAAATGACAGATTCTAAATAGAAAAACAATCAGCAGTGCAGAATAAAATGGCCTCCCTTTCACTTGTTTTTCGGTAATAATTGAATACGTCCTTTTAAGGAGAGATCATAGTGAGATTCTGATTCTGTGGATCTGTCAAAAGGAGTACTTATAAATTTTTTCAAATATTAAAACAGTGAAGTTGAACTTGCTCTGGGCCTTCCCTTTGCCGGCTGGCCAACCCGATACATGAATGAATAAATCTGAAAAACGAATCACACAAAATACATAAAACTGTGTTATTGACTTTGTTCAATTTGAAGAACGTTCATCTTTCACTAAAAGTCACAAATTATGTCTGAAGATTCAATAAAATCGTATTGGGATCTGTCACTAATCTTTCAAGATGAATTTCTTAAGGCTTTAACATAACAGCGACGATTTTTCCAATCGATACACTAAAAAAATCTTATATATATAGACCATAGGAGACGTAGACTTAAAAAAAGGTCAGTTTTACAGCTTTCATTTCTAAAGAAATGATTAGTTAAAAACAAAAATATTTGATTTTCTCAGAGCAAAATATCTTTGATACTAGATGATACAATTTAGACATGCTGAAAAATATCTCAAGCAATTAACAATCGTTTCAATCCAAACACTTATTCAAAAACGGATAAATATTTCGAGAAATTGGTAGTCGAATGGAAATTGGCCCTAAAATTATTAAATAAGAAGCAGAAAAGGCCAAAAGGGAAGCCTTCTAGGTCCACATGAAATACTGAAGTCCTTCGGACTTCTAAACATCGCCTTAACATTCAATAAAATATATCGTAAGTATCAATTTGGAAAAATTCAAAACAAAAGCTCCGCCTTATTGAAAAGTTGGATGCATCTTTACAACACTTTATTTTTTAAGAAAATCAAACTAAAAAACATTGGTGCAGCAGTAAATAAATCTTCTGACAGGAAGCTGAAAAGAATACACAAAAAGCATCCTAAATGAAAACATATCAAATTCTATAATAGTGAAGCTGAAAGACAAAAAAATGGTCAGCATTTTGAAAGTTTTTCTCCAGCGTGCATAAAAAGCTTAAATCGGTTTTCTTCTAAATATTCTGCTCTTTTAAACCCTTAATAATAAATGAACTATTTTTAATTCTTCTATAACTTCCGATACTTGACATCTGGGTGGACATTAATGTGTTAGTTCACACTTTCCAGTTACATTAAAGAAAAGCCCTCAAAATTCCGAAAAAGTTCTGAACTTCACAGTTTTTGAATTTAAATAACACTAATACCATAAAATCTAGTGTATCAAATTAGATGGAAATTACTACTACTAATTCTCGAACTAAATTCAAGCAGGATTTAAAAAGTTTCAGAAAACAAAATTTCAGACAATTTAATTTGAATTATATTAAACGTCGTTCGTTTGTTTCTGCTCATATGTCCATTCACACGTCTTTGATACAATATTAGATAATTGGATACAGCTATTTTGACTCATCAAAGTCTGCGGAATTGTAGAGTTGAAGAATTGTTGGCATTTCAAAAGATTTTCTCTAGTGCCCGTAAAAGGCATAGATTGAATTGGTTACCTTCTAGATATCTGCTCTTTTAAACACTTAATAACAATCCAAATGTTTTTAATTTTCCTACATCTTCTAATACTTGATATTTGTATGGACATCGATGTGTTATTCTACATTTTCCAGTTACACTAGAGAAAAGCTCTCAAAATTCTGAAAGAGCCTAGACTTTACAGCTTTTTAATTTAACTAACATTAATACCATCAAATTTAGTTAAAAATCTAGATACAGCGATTTTTGTATAATATCATATCAAAGTGCGAAATTGTAGAGGCGCAAAATTGTCGGGGTTTCTAAAAATTTTTTGTAGTATGCGTAATAGGAGTAAATCGAATTGATTATCTTTTAGATCAGAATAGATTATCTTCTTCTGCTCTTTTAAATACTTAATAACACGTTAATTATTTCTAATTTTTCTACATCTTCTAATGTATGGACATCGATGTGTTATTCTACAGTTTCCGGTTACACTAGAGAAAAGCCCTCAAAATTCTGAAAGAGCCTAGACTTCACAGCTTTTTAATTTAACTAACATTAATACCATCAAATTTAGTTAAAAATCTAGATACAGCGATTTTTGTATAATAACATAAAAAAAGTTTGCAAAATTGTAGAAGCGAATAATTGTCGGGGTTTCGAAAGATTTACTGCAGTGTTCGTAAAAGGCGCAAGTTGAATTGGTTATCTTCTAGATATCTGCTCTTTTAAACACTTAATAACGCGTTAATTGTTTGTAATTTTCCCACCTTTTCTAACACTTGACATTTGTGTGGACATCTCTGTTATTTTACACTTTCCAGTTACATTAGAGAAAAGCTTTCAAAATTCCAAAACAGCCCAGACTTCACAGCTTTTGAATTTAACTAATATTAATACTATCCAATTTAGTTAGAAATCTACTTAGATAGAGCGATTTTTGTATAATGATATATCAAAGTTTGTGAAATTGTAAAGACGAAGAGTTATTAGAGTTTCGAAAGTTTTTCTCTAGTATATATAAAAAGCACAAATTAAACTAGTTTTCATTCTAATTATTTTTATGCAAACACGAGTGAAACAATTTTAAATCTAATGTTTACTATAGACTAGAATAAAAGTGAAACTGTCAGATTATGAAGTTTCTAGTCCATATACTTCGAAACTTTAGAAAACAAATGGTTCAATCCAAAGAATTCCCCATCTTTAAACAAATCTCTACGTTACTTTCACAATTGTTAATCATCAGGGAGGCTTTAATGAAATATCTAAAGTCAAGGCTAGATCGGATTTGTTTTTACAACTTGATTGTTGAAAACTGATTTAGTGTGGAAGAACATATCTAGAACGCATAATCAACCTATTAGTTTAGATATTAGTTATCTAGAAAATCAATCTGAGAATATTTGTACTGCAACAAGGTAATTAAAGCGAGACTTTAACAAGAGTTGGCTATTAAATATCATTTACTTCAAAACGAGAACTTCTAAACTTCTAAAATAATCATTTACCATTTGTTTACGAAAATAAAAAATTAAAGTTACGCGCTGGGATGTCGAGCAGCGTTTATATACTTTAAATCTACTTTAAATGCACTAAAAATGCATTTCTTTATCCCGATTGGATGATTTTCTAAACGGAATCCTTTGCGGATTTTACAATATAGAGGGTTATTACGAATCTACTAAATAAAAAAATGAAAAATTATTTGATAGTGTGTCAAATGAACTCTTGAATATTTTATGATAGAACAATGTTTATGTATCCGTAAAAGGCCGAATAGTTAAAATAGTTTAGATCTAAAAGTCATTCTTTAAAAAAGTCTGAAAACTATAAATAAAATAAAAATTTGATCTGTTGATAAAGATACATGTACAACTGGATCGTATAAAGACGAATTTATCATCAAGAACCATCTTTCGAGCGAAGATTTAATCAAACAACTTAGTTTTGACGTTCGGGCTATAAGATGAGCGTTGTTACATAATTCCGTCCGGCTCCGGGGACCAATCTTATCCACCTCTGATAAATCTATTATTTGGTACCATCGTATGTACGATATCTTTTCTTTCTATCTCTCTATCTTACTTACCGTTATCACTTAGAGTCAATATAAAATTTTGTAATTATTATTCCTGCGGTTTTAAGCCTAGATGAAAAACAAGGAGTGCGAAAAATCTTCTGTCAGCACTCAGTAAGACATATTTGCTTAGATTATAATAGAAGAAAGTCAAATGATCAAAGAAAAAATAGAGATAGGCAAGAGGAAATTTTCAAATCAGTCTTCGTCAGCCAAAGGGTATTTTACAAAAATCTAAAAAACTCATTGAGAAAGTAATATTAGTTACTTCAAAGGCTGAGTTTTCTTAATGTTGACAAATATGGAAAGGAAACCCATGTATTCACAACTAAAAAAAGACACCTCAAACGAAATGTTACCGGAATGTTCCCGTAGATCAACAAATTCACAAAAGAAGACTTCTTTCCACCTAAGGAATCGTCTGCATTCATAAGTTGAATAGTATAAAACTTAGTTTGTAAGACGTGTGCAAACCAAATAGCTACATTACGCGCCTGCGCATCGGTGAGTATCCCTTCTCATTTTAGTTGTGTTGCATAAATACATATCGACTTAACAAGGATTCCTCGTGTGCGTCTCGTTATGTCGATACCTGGTTTTAGCTGCAAAGCTGCCTCACTTCGAGTTGACGCGACACAATATGTTTGCTTCGCAATCACAAGAAACTAAGGGCTTGTGCTAGTTCGTGTTGCCGTGTTCCGTTTTCCAGATATTCCTAGGAAAAGATGCTCCGAAGCAACTTCGCTAGATATTCTCGCAAAGTCGATATGCATCTTAAGATACTAGTGGTTTGCAAGTCAAATACAAACCGACTGTACAAACCCTGAATTTTTGCATCACTAAAGAGATTCAGTATAAGTAGTCTTGATTCAAGTACCGACAACATCTATTGACTTCACTCTCTTGCTCAGTCATGCAGTCCGTCTTATAATTTTCTGTTCGGATAGCTAACAAGAAAGCGGCAGCAAAAGAAAAAAACGAACTTAAAATCTTTAACTCTTTTTGAAAAAGAAAAGAGAAAACAAAATCAATGAAAGTACTAATTCTCCGGAAAAAACACAACGCTATCAATAGCTCAGAATGTATCGCATGGAAGGTTGAAAATCCTAACATAAGCTAAACATTTTATTTTAATTTTTTTCCTAGTTTATTACTCTGAATGTTAATTATATCAAGAGCATCAAAGTACACAACTATACCATACATAAAAAATTAGAAACCTCGATTTTAGATTTTAGATCTAAAAATTCTAAATTTTGATAAGTCATTAATACCAATATTTTCCAAGTTTATTGCTTGTGGTTCCCCTATAGAAGGTATCCCAACGGTTCGTTCTTGAAGAACAGCATATTTATTCGTAAAAATATAAAAACTTCACACTTCACAATCTTAATGAAGTATAACTAAATCTTTTGTTTTTAGAAGTCATTACTAAGATTTTAACTATAAGACCATTTTCTACAGGGCGATCAAAAAATGCAAAATCCAATCACGCTGATTTTTTAAATGAAGTGACAATTATTTATTGTGAAATGTTATCAAACTTTCTAATTTCGGTTTTGTACCTTTGATAAGATAAAATTAAAGTCTTAGGTAATCTTAGTTCCTAAATGCTCGCCAAGAATTAATCATTTTAGAAAATACAAGCAGTCGTCCTGTGTAACTTTTCCCAGAAATATTTCTTCATACTTCTACAAAAATAATGACGCTATACTTCGATCACGGACCATTGGGATACTGCGTACACAGATTTAATACAGGACTATTGTTGTTATATTTAATTTAGAATAAATTCCTGTCTAGACAAACAAACAATCTTCCTCAGTCTGATATTCAAACAATCATGACAGTCACACTAAGCATCTTTCAATCCTTCTTTTTGACATTCTTGAGGCTGCAGCTGCTTAGAATTTCTATTTATTACTGTTTATAATTGTCGTTGATCGTGACTGCTCATGAAAAGATCATAGTGCATGGCATTATTGGTTTATTCACGTTTACACAAAAAGTAGCGATGCTTGAAAGATATTTCTGCTCGATTCCATTAACAACAGCTCAGAAGTTTCGTAAACTAACAGAAACGACCAATTGTTACGATATCGTCAACATCCACACCAACTTCAGTAACTTCACCCTTCTGCTTATCCACGCAGTGTCTTACAACGATCTTTTCACGCAACTAAGTCATGGAAGCAAGAAAATATAAATCAGAAATAGTAATGAACCACGCAAACAAAGCCATTCGGGTCGTCTTTAAGGTAGTTGTAGTTGCCGCCCAAGTGCGAAACTTTATTTCCCTCCCGCCTGCTGAAAATACTTACTGTAGAGTGCAGTGTGTTCCATTTTTGATGTGTTTATGGGGTGTCTCGGCTCTTATTACAGATAAAACTATCAGCCTACACTGTTCTGTCCTAATTTTCCGTTTCATGATCTTTTGTTTTTCTGTTTTAAGCAGACATTATCATAAGTGCTGCCATTTCTTCGCTGTCAAAATAATGAAAATAGCTGTCATAATTTATGTAGTCATTATATGTGTTCAGCAGCAAGCAGCAATTAGCGGTGCTGTCGGTGAATGGCTTCTGGACAATTGACATCGAACGTCAATTTCCATAGATGCAAAGATAGCACTTTCAACGAATCAACGTCATTACAGCTCCTAGATAAAAACATTTCTTGTGCCCAGAAGTAAATAGCGCTGTCGTGAAAAGTTCCTGGACGATTGATAGTAAACGTCAACTTCCATAACCGCTAATTCAGCACTTTCAGAAGGTCTTTGCTTGCTAATGGCAGCGCGACAGCGTCATTACAGTTTCTAGACAAAGGCATTGCTTGTGTACAGGAGTAAGCAGCGCTTTCGGAAAAAGGCTCCTAGACGATTGATAGCAAACGACAATGCTTATAAACGCAAAGGCAGCAATTTCAGAAGATTTTCTTCGCTGATGGTAGCGCGTTAGCGTCATTACAGCTCGTAGACAAAGGCATTTCTTGTGCACATGAGTAAGCAGCGCTGTCGTTTGGACGATTGATAGCAAACGTCAATTTATATAAACGCAAAAAGAGCACTTTCAAAAACTCTTTCTTTGCTGACGGCAGTGCGCCAGCGTCAGTACAGCTCCTAAGCAAAGCATTCCTTGTGCCCAAAAGCAAACAGCGCTGTCGTGAAATAGTTCCTGGGCGATTAATAGCAAACGTCAATTTCCATAAACGCAAAGTCAGCATTTCCAGAGGTTGTTTCTTCGCTGACAACAGTGCGTCAGCGTCATTACAGCTCCCAGATAAAGGCATTCCTTGTGCACAGGAGTAAGCAGCACTGTCAATGAAAGCTCCTTAATGATTGATAGCAAACTTTAGATGCAAAGGCAGCACTTTCAAAAGCTTTGTCAGGGGTCAGCGTCATTACAGTTTCTAGACAAAGGCGTTTTATCATGATCATAATTATTACAAATGCGAGTACGTGTTTAAAATTCTGCCATCTATAATTTCAGAATTAGATGGAGAATTCATTTTTTTCAATGCAATTTGGCTAGGTACTATTAGAAAGATAATTTTAGTCTTTTCAACAATTAGTTTGATGCATCTATTTAAAAAATGCTAAAGATAGGTCTAATGCACAATAACCTAAAGAAAGGAGATCAGGACATAGGACACAGTTGGTTGTGAAAACAAAACTTGCGACGCTGTATATGTAAGTAACAAATAACACAGCTGCATATCTTCTCTTTTGTCTTTATGATCTACTGCGTTTTAGAGCTTACTCTTTGAGATATTGCCTGTTAGACTTATTTTTGGGAATAATCGTATCACCTTTCAAATTAAGTATATGAAACTTATATTGTTGAAAAGCCCTAGGAATTCTTTTTCTGATGATAGCTAAGCCATCTACGACTTGAATTGAAAAACATTCTTAAATCAAAAAGTCATAGCTGTCATTGTATCCAGTGTTAACCCATAACAGCCGTTTTGTAGAGAAAATGAAAAATTGAGAATTTATGTCTCTAACAGGGAAATAAAAGGAAATCGTAAAATTTTGTTTACATTAATAAAATGACAACGGTCGCAACATAGAAAGGAAGGCATCATGATGGCTTGCATCCGATCGGTTCATTCAAATCACGTGTTCAAAGCTGCCTTGTGTAGGTGTGCAGATTGTTCACTAAACAAAGACAGCTAATCAAAGGGCTAATCAAAACGACGAAATTCTGATTGATTAAAAATTACAAAAATTGTCTTTCATAGATTCTCCTAGACATTATAATAATTTGCCTTAATTTGCGCTTTAAGTCAGTGAGAGATATCGACCTGCGATTTCAACGGTCGTGTTTCTCTGAACCATACCAATTTTCCAGACTATGATTAACATTTGCCAGTTATTATTTACATTTTATTTCAAATTCCGAAATATAGTAGCATAAAAATCCACCTCCTTCAAATTAGCTAGGCCAATCTAACCTAACTTTAAAAAAGGGTATTTGATTTTTGAGTATTATCAGGTAAGGTCACGCTAGTTTGGACTAGTTTACCTTATCTAGTGTCTGACTAGTGTTTCATTAATATTAGTTTCCTTGCAGATTAACCTAACGTTTACAAAATATAAAGATTATTTGACAATTTTGAGGAACCAGGCTGAGACGACATAGTTAAAAAGTGACTAATCCGTTTACGTAACAAAAACTTTCTGAGGTGCAAATGGGATATCAAACACGTTTAGAATTAATCTAAGACTGATATTCGACCAAAATATGTGATTTTCTATTTTTCCAAAACTGAAGAAGGTTTGGTTGGGGGCACGAAACAAAAACCACGTATCTTCTTCCATTTCCATGTTAGAAGCAAAAAACTTGCAAGTTTGAAAGAAGATTCTGTTCTCTATGTGGAAGGTCAGTGAATGACCAAAAATAGGTTTTTGAATTTTTATGAACCATTTCTTAGGCTCCACCGAGTTGTAATATACAGTAGATTTTACAGTCAAGGTCTAAAATTAAACAAGTGGAGATGATGATTTTGAATGAAAATTATCAGTGGATACTTTGGAAGGAACTGGTCAACAGAACGTTATGCGAAATAAAAATTCACATGGTTTGATTATCAAGATAATAATCAATCACAACTAGATCAAGATTAAGCAAAAAAAACCCTATGGTAAACTAAACATGACAACCGTAGAGTTTGCTTTGAACAGAATCCGTTAGTATATTGATAAGGAAATATAAGATTTTGATTGATTTCGAAAAAGCACCGCATGTCTATTATTATCGGAGTCCGAAGAGAATCCCCTAATGAGTACTAGCAGAAAACAAGGATCTCGATGTCTTCGCTGTGTTTCAACCCTAAAGCGGATAAGTTCAATTTTATGTAATGAATACAAACTTCAATTTTATTATTTACACCACAAGAAAAGTCACCGCACGAGTGCCCTGCACTTCCAGCACGAGGTGGTCTTGGCCTTTCTAAGAAAGACGGCGTTTTTGGCAACTTGAAAAGTAGGTGTAATGTCAAAAAGAAGAGAAATGAAAATGAAATTCACAAGAATTGCCTATGAATTTACAGAAAGAACAGAATAGCGAAAGTAATTAAGATGAATGAGTTTAGTTCAAGAATCGGAAAGAGCGATAAAAATAAAAGGAAACAAACAGATATAAGGAAAGAAACTGGTGAAAAGCCACGCAAGGAAGAATTGTTAAAGCGGTCTGTCAATAAAAAATCATCAAAAACTAAATTCGAAAAATTCCAGAATGTAAAATCTGAAATTTAGCTTCTCATCAACGTGAATGTGTAACTAAGAAACTAGATTTGAAGACTTTTCCAAGCAATAATTGTTTACACAGGTATTATTGCGGTGAAAATACAAACAGCAACGGGTCAGAACAAGAACTTTTAAAAAGTTTTAAAATTCTAGCTTTTCAGATTTGGAAATTGTAGAGAATAAAGGTACTGAAGAAGGCGTCCAAGTTAGCTTGAACAATCACCCAATTGAAACATCTGATCCATGCAGACTGTTTGTAATATTGTTTGTAGAATTTGTAGGATTAATCGAATTTTATGTTTAATCATAATAAGATGCTAATCACGCAAAATAAACATTGGGATTAGTAAGAAAATTAAAAGGACTTTACGGAACATGAAATAGTGTTGACTCCATTCAGCATAAATTTTGTTTGGAAACAGATTCTTGAATGCCACTTAAATAAATAATCAAACAAGATCATATCATCAATTGAGACATGTTTAGAATGGAAAAGAGGAAATTTCAATGTCGAGCTAGCCATTTAAAGAAAATTCTAAAACATCCAGAACGCTTTAGAAAGCAAACACAGAAACACCTAAACAAGGAACAATCTTCAATGAAACAGCAGAAAAAACTAGATGAAATATTGAAGAAATTAAGAAAAACTTAAAGAAGGGAAGAAAAATATTAATGAAAGAAGTCAAGTTAAAATAAGACGAAGAAATAAAAAAATTATAGAAAAAATGATGTAGGTATAAGGGCACATTACGTAAACGAAAGTGAAAGTAATAGCGAGGAAAAATCTTAATAGAGACCCACGATCCAAGAAAAGGTCCCCAGAACAGAACATAGAAGATTGACTGTGAAATTGATCTGATGACTGAGAAGGCTGAAGTCAATGAATTCAAAGTTAGTTATTTCAGTAAAAACAATTCAGGATTGACTTCATTTCTTGACAGGACAGGATCAACGAAAAATGCCACCGTAGGTGGCTGCCATTTAGAGAATTTAATCTCTCTATGGCTGGAGAATGAGGAATGTTGGTGGATAGGAACGTCGACGGAGTAGCGCGTCGGAAGTTGGTGGTAGTCGTAGTCATGTCATGTCACATACCAAGCAGCCCGCGGGCCGGTCCACGAGGTGATGGCTGGTGGCGACGGTGGAGCAGGCCGGAAGCAGGTTCTCCAAAATCCCCGCCGGTGGTGTTGCCGATGACCCAGGTTGGATGGAGTACCCAAGGACGGCCAGCGAGCCGTCACACAGAGACGACGAGGAGTTCAACGCGACGGTTCTTTTCAGAACGGTGTTGGAATTGTGTAATGAGAAGTGTGAGAGTGTGTATATGTTGTGGAGTGTTGTGTAGTGTCTAGGTGTGTATAGTGTGCCGTGGGCTAGTGCAAAACTGTTCCGGCATTTGCCTTCACCACTGGGGACATTTCTTGAAATCCCAGTAGAAAATATATAACAAATAATAGAAAAACAGTCTAATACGAATTGTACAAGACTCAAAAGTGCTTCTCAACCCACGAAGATTAAGAAGCGTGAACTTGTTAGAAACAGAGGTTGGTTATCGGGATGTGCACATGAGTCACTCTAAAGACTTAAAAAAGCCATTACAAGTTTGAATTATACCCGATAGTGTTTTTGCAATAAAACTTTAAAATAATTCCCCAAAGGCAATTACTAAAACATTAAAATATTTTAGTATTCCAACACTATATTCATAGATAAACCAGTACACAGGATGTAGAACATTTGATACGATACGTTTCATGCTCGAATTAATTCATGAATAAATTGATGAATTAATTCATCAATAAATTTGAAGGTCTACATAGGGCAGTAAACAATGCTCCTCCAACCATTCTATATAATTTAAATGTAATTTATCATTATCATATCTTCAGGAATTGATACATAAATTGGTTTCTCCTTGTATATTTATTATTATTAGTACATAACCTCAATCAGTAATGACTACTTTAATAAATTCGTGCTTCAATAATCCAGAAGTTTAGCACTAAAGATAAGAAGTTCGCAAAGAGAAATAATAATAAGTATGAATGCACCCTCAGAATTCAACATGAATTGCAATCACACAAACAGATATAAAAACTTTAATTAAGTTAAAATTAATCTTTGTTTTCAAGTATGAACCTAATAAAAATAACAAAAAGGCCTCAAACTGAAAATCGGGAAACTTCCACATACGTTATACCCAAAATGAGAAAACTACTCTAGAGAATGCTATTATTACAGCTGCTCCGCATCTTTGAGAGATCCACTTGATGGCAACAAGGGGGGTAAAGCTAAAGCAGAACCAAAAACAGTACGGAACCGCAGATAATGAAGAAGCCCGACTCTTTGGCATACATGCAGAGAGAGCAAAGCGGACGATGGCTTCATCGGAGCCTTAATCCTCTTAATAGATTCTGTCCAAGTCGCATCTGACGCTGCCCAACCCTTTCAGCTTAGCATTGTTAACACAAGATCCAATAAGTCAAATTCCATCATGCGAACCAAACGAAGCTTATGAAAACTTTCATCCTATATATATAGTACGGACTTTCTCTACATAAAGGATACACACACACACACACACAAACTACAGCAAGGCCCCTAAATATTGCCTCCCCAGCCTGATGATGAAGCCGCATGATTTTACATTGGTCTCTTTTATTGGGGTAATATACACAATTTTCTTTATACTAGAATATATCATATATAACTATATAAAAGCCTTAAATATATTAAAGATATTCATAAAAACTTTTTCTTTGGTTGCAATAACATACACTTAAGAAAATTGACCTAATTTCCTTAAGAAAACCCATTTTAACTCTGAAAGAAACAATGGAGAAAATAAACTGATTAAGTGTTAGGTTAGAATTTTTCATTTGAAATTTATCTAGAAAAAAAAACAAAAAAAAATAAAAAAAAATTAAAAAAATTAATCATCACGATCATTTCGATATAAAAGGCATTTCCGGTGCGAACTTTCACCAGTGTCGCTCGTGTTCTAGTAGAGTTGGTTGGCAAGGCCCGTGCTCTTCGCTTTTCCACCCCGAAGTGTGGAAAGCGCAAGCTCTACAACCCTTCCAGTTTTCGCCCCGGATTCCACGCCCCGACCACTAGGCTTACTAACTTACTTTTTCTTCTTTTAAACGGAGAAACTTTTTCTCCCGTGTATATATTTCTCTGTACGTACGTTTAAACCTGAACATTTTTTTTGTTGCTTCTCTTCGGCAAAATTCTTCTTTGCATGCTCAACCTACCTGAGCATAAATACCGAGCAACAAATATGTACAAATATTTGATTAAAGTTGTTTTTGGAATGTATTTGTATAAACAAAAGCGCCCGCTGTGGAAATATTTACGGTTTATTGGTTAAACATGCCTCAAGTTTTTGCTTCTTTAGTAACAAACTTTCAGTGAGGCTGAAACAAAAGCAACAACACACAATTCGAATAGAAGTATATATATATAGAGCATATAAATACAAAAGGCCAAAATTCACAAATCTATATATATATATATATATATAAATCCAGAAGAAAAACTTTTCCGAAATAAACTCGCACCCCTTATACACAAGTCCTGCAGAATTCGCAGGAATCGTACTTGTTACTCTAGCGATTACATTCATAAATCTGAGAAAAGAGATTGGCGTCACGGAGGAGCTCAGGGCAGAAAAATCCCTGAACTGGGGTCCGTGCTAACCGATCACTTACCCCAGGATTTATGTAGAAAGAACCCTGAATACAAACACTGCAAAGACACCGAGGTCAAATGAGATTAAAATAATACCGAACAGCTGCAAATTTTTTTCTTCTTGCACCCACCAGAGAATAGATAAATTTCCTTTTTACATATTTTCTTTCTCTCTCTATTTCTTTCTATATAAATTCGCTTTCAATGCAACTTTAGATAGTCTAAACGGGCAAAAATGAAAAACAAATCAAAAACTCCCCATCTTTTCGCCACACACACATTCACTCGCATGATTGATAGTGATATCCTTCCTGTATTACCGCCGCATAAAGACGAGTCCTTACGAGATATAAATGTGGAGTACGTTACTGTTTTCATGAATAATGTAAGGTTAGTGCGCGACAGACTGTCTCTCACCCCCACGACGATGAGGGAATGAAAATAGTGAAATTGAATATTAGTTACTTAGGACAACTCGAACTGTTGCAAGATGAATGCGAAAATAAGACTCGATGGAAAAATTTGATTAGAAAATTAACTTTTTTATTGTTTTTCATTCTCTCAAAGATTCTAGTAAATGTTGCCAGTTGCAGTTTGCACTTATTGAACAAACAAACTAAAAACAAACTAGTACTGCTTAATGAAATATTCTAAATTTATTCTGTTTACTTACTGTCTGTAATGAAGTAAGCGTTCGATTTAAAAAATTCAGATTAAGATTTTTCTTGAGTTTCACAAGTTTTCACTTTAGATTCTCTTCTGTTTATTACCTGAAGAATTTAAAAAAAGCAATGAATCACAGGTAATATTCTTAGATTAAATTACAACTGCTTGATCAATTATATAGTAGTTCTGAATTACACAATATGTTCCGTGAATATTCGGTATAATTGTATCATTTTGATGGCAACTTTCTTTTATTAAGTGCAGAGAGATTTACAATTATACTTTCCTAGATGCCGAAATCTTCAATAAATCCAAACTGTCTTTAGAAAATTCTCTTTAATTTAATAATTATAATAAACAAGCATGCTTGTTATTACATTACTGAGTTCTGTTTACTACAATATTTTCAAGTTAGGTCCTCGTACTCGTTTCTAAAGCCGTACGTAATAGGTTCGTATTTAACAGGAATCAAAACCGTTATGGTTTTAGAGATTCAAATTCTGATTCCGGTACTATAAAAATAATCGTTCCGATTCCGATACTGTTAGGAACCGCTAGACAGACAGAGATTCCGGTTCTGACATTTTTTGGAACCATCATTGGTTTACTGATTCCGATACCAAGAACCGTTTTGGAACCGTTATTTCATTTATTCATTATTTAGTGTTTAGTATAGATTTCTAGAATTCTTTTCTAGAATTTCCAGCATTCTTTTCATAATCTCCAGACATTTATTAACATTATAAAAACTCATACATCTGTTAAATTTCTAAATTCAATTTCTAACTTAATACTCTATGACGTAATCATAATTTCTATTTTAACTAATAAAGTAATAATCTGTTAATTATTTAGAGTCTATAGGTATTCAGTTTTCCAGTGTTTTCTTCTAGAATAAAAACCTTTACCTGAAATAAGTACCTAAATTCGATTTGCAACAAGAATTTTATAACTCTCTGGAGACCATACTCCTACAGAACGCGTCCCTCGGGTGGCGAATGGGAGAAGTCCTGGAAACAAGATTGTTGCGAGTATTCATAATAAGCAACCGTGGACCAAACGCCAGTTGTCCCGAGGTAACGGGGCCCTCATCGTTGGGCCAATCACCCACATGAAGTAATAATGATCCAGAGTACACAGACGAACCTCAGAACTGGACGGATGAATCGAAGACAACCGGCTAGATAAAGGATAAGATTTGGAACGTGGAACGTGGAACGTAACGTCACTGACAGGATAGGAAGCAGAAGTAATAAAGCAAACGGAGAAGTATGGTGGGTTCGGCAGAAGTAAAGAAGAGAGGTAAGATAAAAGTCAGATATTCGGGAACCCCAGTAGGTCAACGTATAAATGAAGGAGTAGGAATGATTCTCAGTAAAGAACTAAAAACCAAAGTTACGAATTAGGAATCAACAAGCCCTACAATAATTACAGCAAGGCTAGAGCTGCAAGAAAGAATAGGAGTGATACAGATACACGCCCTTACGGAGAACGCCAGTACACCTGACAAAGAAAAATTCTACAAAAATTCCAACATACGGTAGAAAAAATGCAAACTAGAAATTGCCACCTAATCATAATGGAGGATTGGAATGTCCATACAGGACGCAATAAAGAAATTGGACACGAAACAATGGTAGACTATAATATAGAAGGAAAATTAAACATCAACGGAGAAAAATGATAGACGTATGTATCAAAAATGGACTGTTTATAAAAAACACATGGTTCAACCACAAACGGATCCATAAAATCACATATGAAAATGAAGAGCTAGGCCACAAATCTATAATAGACTACATCACAATAACGAGAGGTATGAGACATGCTCCAAAAGACATAAATGTTATTAAAGGAGCAGAATTAAACACCACACATAAGCTACTAGTTGCAGATACAGCCTTCAAACAACCAAGAAGGGAACCAGATAAAAAGCACACAAAAATAAAATTAGAAAGATAAGAAACTCAAGATGGAAGAGAAGAATATGAAAGACAACTTACCACAACACTCGGAGAAGCCGAGACTGAGGAAGACAGAAATAATCTTTGGGATTTAAATAAAAGTTGGAACAAACTAAAAGAAACCATACTAACCACAACAAGAAGAATCTGCGGTACAAAGGTAGTAAACTTAAACTATAAAAGAACAAGGTGGCGGAATGAAAAAATATGAATACTAGTAAAACAGAAGAAAAAAGCCTGGATAAGGTTTAAAAGAGCAAATGCAAGGAAAGACGAGAAGAATACATATAAAAACAAAACGAAATCAAGGAAGCGGTA
This sequence comes from Ignelater luminosus, assembly GCA_011009095.1. Taxonomy (NCBI): domain Eukaryota; kingdom Metazoa; phylum Arthropoda; class Insecta; order Coleoptera; family Elateridae; genus Ignelater; species Ignelater luminosus. The sequence goes on from VTPC01090027.1 coordinate 258,892, forward strand.
AAAGAATCAAAAAAGAACACATGAGAAGAATTCGGAACAAAAATAGAAGAGAAACACAACGAAAATCAAAAGGAGTTCTGGAATATAATAAAGAAACTAAAGGGGAACTCAAAAAAGCAAATAAGGAACATCAAGAATAAAGAAGCGAAGATAGAGTCAACGATAGAAGGAGTCCTAAAAATCTGGACAAAACACTATGAAAAGAAGTTTCAGTATCATCATCATCAGTATGAAGAGAAATAATAGAAGCTCTAATACAAAAAATGGAAAAGCTGCAAGAGAAGACGGCATTCCTCGGAGTTACTAAAAAAAGGTGGAAAAGCGGTCATACACTTGCTAATCAAGATATTTCAGGAGGCATGAAACACCGAACAGGTACCAACGGACTGGAATAATAATATAATAGTACCCATATACAAGAAGGGAGAAACAACTAGCTGAGGTAACTACAGAGCGATATGTCTGTCAACAGTAGCATCCAAGGTATATTCAAAAATCTTAGAAAGAAGGCTAAGAAGAAAAATACAGAATAAACTGGAAGAAACAAAGCAGCCTTCCAACCAGGTCATCGAACGCAAGACCATATATACACAGTACCTGCAATAATACAAAAGATGGCGGAGAGAAATAGAGACGTATTTCTCGCTTTCCTGGACCTAAAAGCAGTATTCAATTAAATACCAAGGACTCATATATGGAAAGCAATGCAGGAACTACAACTAAGTCAGAAACTGGCAAAAGTAATAAAGAACCTCAATAATGAAACAAAAGAAAAAGTACGGCTGAATGGTCATATTTCAGAAGAATTCAAAACGGATAAAGGGGTTAAACAAGGAGATAGTCTGAGCCCACTTCTCTTCATAATCAAAAAATGTAATAGAAACACAAGAAAAAACAAGACTAGGATACCATAATCTAAACTCAATATATACACAAGATCTAATGTATGCCACGAACATACAACAACGAAACAATCTCCATATCTAGAATGACCATCTTAGAGAACAGGGAATGAGCATTAACAAACAAGAGAGTAAAATAATGAAAATAAGTAAGAAAGAAGTAGAACACCACACCGCAATAGAAATCAACGGGGAACAACTAGAATACATAGAAAAGTACGAATACCTGGGAACAGTAATAGTTAAGGACGGTAGAATAGACGAGGAAGTGAAAAACAAAATTAGTAAAGAAAATAGAATATACTACCAATATGAATATATGAATATACAGCTATGAAATATTTAAAAAGGGTAGTAGGAAAGACGAAGAGAAACTGAATCAGAAATAGGAATATCAGAAAAGAATTGAAATAAAGACTAGTAATAAAAGAAATAGAAACAAAACAACTAAAATGGTACGGAGATCTCAAAAGAATGGATATCAACAGATACCACAAAAAGCCTTTTGAACTGAGAACAGAAAGAAGAAGAGGTAGAGGAAGACCCAGAATTTAATGACATGAGATAGATCCACCTATAGAAGCTGGACCGAGGACCCAACGCCGTAAGGCATAATTTGAAAAGAGAAAGAAAAAGAGTTTTATAAATTCTAGACGTAATTTTCGTACCATCAGCGTAGTGCCGCAGGTTACCTTGAAGATTTTTCTGTGCTTCGAATGGAACGACGTAATTCTCAATTTAAAAGTAATAATGTGTTGGTTATTTAGTGTCCACAAGTGTTTAGAGTAAATTTCCAGCGTTTTCTCCAGAATTTTCTGCTTTTTTCCAGACACTTATTAACATTATGAAAACCTAAATCTGTTGCATATCAAAGTTCGGTTTGCAACTTAACTCTTCTTCTTAATGTGCCGTCTCTCTACAGAGGTTGGCTATCATTAAGGCTTGGTCTGAATACTGCAGCTCTAAAAAGCTGTAGAGAAGAGTACTACCAAACCACTCTCTTAAATTCTTGAAGCCATGAAGTTCTTCGCCGTCCTGTTGGGCGTTTACCTTTAATTTGTCTTTGTATTATTAGTCTTAAATCTCATATCTTTCTCCTCGCATGACATGTCCAAAATGTTCTAATTTAAGAATCTTAATGCTGCTCAAAATTTTATTTTGTTTGTTTACTATTCGCATAACCTTTTCGTTGGTAATACGTTGGATCAATGATATCCTTAATATTCACATCTCAAAGGCTTCCAACCTCCTCATCATATCCTTGCTGAGTGTCCATGCCTCCGATTCATATAATAGAACTGGGACTACATAACATCTGATAATTCGAAGACGGAGCTGTAAGTTGAATTCTAGCTAGTTCTATTCTTGTTCTTATTTCTTGTGACTGGTCATGTTTTTCATTTACCCAAGTCCCCAAGTATCTGTATTTGCAAAATCTCTCGATTTTTCCAGAATTTATGTATATTATTATGTTCGTGTCGTTTTTGGGTTTTTTGCTGTTCTCCACGTACTTTGTCTTATTGAAATTCATTTTTAGGCCGTATTTATTGCTGACGTTATTAATCTCTTGTAAAAGAGTCTGGAGTTCCTTAATGTAACTAGTATATTGTCAGAGTATGTAACATTATTAATTATTATCCTTTCATTTATTGAAATGCAAGCGTTGTTGATAAAGAGAGCCTTCTTGAAGATTGCTTCAGAGTAGTTAAATAATAAGGGCGATGAAATACAGCCTTGTCTGACACCTCTCTTGATTTCGACCTCCTCAGATGCTTCAGCACCAATTTTCAGTAAATTAGCATAGTTCCATGGATTATATAACAATTCTTCTATCTCTCGAATGGTATGACGTAATATATAATTTCGAACTAATAATCTGCTGGTTATTAAGTGTCTACGAGTGTTAAAGAGTAGATTCCCAGCATTTTTT
>VTPC01090027.1:262123-313446 GCA_011009095.1 Ignelater luminosus
TTTTTCCAGATATTCAGACATTTGATAACATTATGAAACCCATATTTCTGTGAAAGTCCTTAATTTTAATTTGCAACTTTACAATTCTTTAAATTCTAGACGTATTTTTTATACGGTCAGCGTACTGCGCAACGTCATGGATTATCTAAAAAAAAAACTTTTGTATTTCGAATGCCATGACGTAATTCGTAATTTTGAACTAATAATTCTTTGGTTTTTTAGTATCTACGAGTGTTTAGAGCAAATTCCTACCGGTTTATGCCGCGATTTTCAAGCATTTAATAACATTATGGAAACTTATACCTGTAAGTTCCTAAATTCGATTTGTAACGTTATAATTTTGTAAATTCTAGACGTACTTTTTGTACAATTAGTGCAGCGCTACGGATTATCTGAAAATTCTGGTAATGTTGGTTATTTTATGTCTACGAGTGTTTATAGTAGATTTCTAGCGTTTTTCCCAGGAATTTTAGACATTATTGATAATACTATGTAAACCCATATCTGTAAGTCCCTAAGTATTTTCTTTTCTAGAATCAGCGTAGTGTCCTGGATTATCTAAAGCAGGGGCAAAGAAGGAAATTTACCGTAGGCACCGCGGTGCATAAATAAGACAACTAAGTCTGGCATGCACCACCTCGATTTTCACACGAAGGCGCCTTAAGGAATGTTTTCACTAGCTAATGAAGCTTCTTTAGAAATTTAAACAAGTATAGTTTTATCTGATCTAAACAAGAAGACAAAAGACCAAATCAGTTTCCAAGGTAATTAGAGAATATTTAAATTTAAGAAATACGATCGTCGTGACCCCTATTGAAAATTTGAGAAACTAGTTTGGGGGTGATCATCGGGTGATTACATCAATGCCACAACAGTAACACATATGGTCAGAAACCATAATAAATGTTATAAATCTTTAGATTTGGAGATTTACAGCCAGCTCTGACAACATTAGCTGTAACTGATAATCACCCCTTCTTCCGCCATTTTGATAAAATTTAGCGGCGTTGCCTATAATATGATAATACTTGTAATAACCAACTTCCTTTACTGCAATATCGTATAGTAATATTACTAACTATGCGACAAATGATCCTGGTAGTCAAAGTCGCTTAAACACAAACATAAAAAAAACATCATGCTAATTTTCATTAATAATAAATAATTTAATAAATTATTGCAGTGGTTCTTTCTTGGCATTTCTAGAAAGATCCTCCAGATGTCACCAGGGTTCCCAGTTTTCCCACTGGTTATTTAAACTTTCGATAGTTAATTATTTTCAGTGGTAGTCAAATTCATAAGATAACACAGTCCACAACTGCAATAAGCAGATATTTCAGAGTTCTAAACAGTTTTGGATTTATGAGCGCTTATGAAGTTATATAAATGCATTGACGATGCATTAATGAATTGTTGTTGATACAAATTAAGTTTCTTTTTGCATAGGTATGTACCTGCAAATTTGTGTTTTTTTAGTATTTTCTATTCAATAAAAAATCTTGTAGAAGATAGATTACTGAGATAATTTTCAATAATTTATTAAAGATTTCCCACTTATCATTAAAGATCTGTAAAATACAATGTATTGTAAATGCATTGCCTAAAACTGTCTATTTTACCCGAATCCCTAGAAATTTCATTCTAGTGCATTCCACAATATTTTGTTCTTAATTTAAAACTTTTCGTTTGACTTACTAGAAAATGCTTGTTAGCTAAAATCACACGTGCAACTTGTGTGTGACAGACAAACCTTTCTGTCTCTATTACGTAGGTATAAACATAAACAGCTACGACTAATATGTTGTACATATAGGTATCAATTGTGCGTAATTCTACTTACAATTAGAGTTAGCTTGAAAGACAAAACGAGCAAGTAAAACCAGTGTCATCGTTGCCGTCATCTTTCAATCGAAATTCTCATTTAACTCAAAATATCTACAAGTTTAAAAAAATCTGAGCAACTAAGATACAGAATTGGATTATTAAAAAGTCGTTACCTAAAATCTTAGCACCATTTTAATCCCATTCTAAAAGGACTATTGAAACCAATTGAAACTTTATTTCTAATCCAGTTTACAAATGATTTCTGTAGTTTTTAAGAAATTCTTCTCTTTCTAGTTTTGCATAACTTAGAGAAAAGCTTTCTACCATTTGCAAATGCAGATGCAAACTGATCGATTTAAATAATTAGTAGAATCTATCAAAAAAAAGAAAAACGAAAAGACAGCTTCCATTGCCTCTATTGCTAATAAGTCGTGGGTCCTGTTAATTGCTAAGTATCCCAAACAAAAAAAATAAAAGAAGACTAAAAATGTAATGGCCACCTAGAAATTCTTCTACAGAGACAATGATAGCATGAGATGCATCAAAAGCGTGTTCAAACTTAGCTTCAAAATAACTTGTAGTAAAGAAACTCGTCAATACTTTAATAAAAGTACGTCGAGATACTTGCTGAGATCGAAAAAAGACAAAATTGATATAAATAAAAACTGTAGATTGAAAAATTAACAAAAAAAACTGTAATACATAATTATTAAATTATAATTAAAATTCAAAATGTAAATAGGTAAAATTGAATTTTGGCTAAGTACGGCAACTTTAAATTTGAAAAAATTGAAATTTACCAGTAAAAATCTTCAAAACATTAAAATCACAAAATAATTATTTAGATTGAAAATTTGAAAATGGTAGTTGAATCTACTTATTATTAATTAAAATTGATATTAGCTAAAATGCTACTTAATCTAATCTGTAATACGGCCAGCGATGTTCTTAATAAGAAGCTGGACGACAAAGGATGGACATACTCCGCAAAATGGAGCGTTTATTATAAACAGGTTGATTTAACTTGAAACAATGCAGACACCATTTACTACGATTTGCCCGGCAAAAGATTTTACTGCCCCAACAATAACTGGAAGAATGTATGTATGCATCCAAGATATCCAAAAAAATTAAGATTATTCGCTAAAGACATGTGCCATCTCTACACCATGCGGCGTGGAAAAATTCCATACATCTGCACTGGATAAAATGAAAAGTAAACATCAGTTTTATTATTTGATACTTCGCAAATAAGCTTTGACCTGCCAGGAAGCAATCAGCTTTCTTCAAGGAAGAGGACACGAGCTTCAGTAGCTGGCAACCAACAAAGCCAGTCGGAAACAAAAAGAAAGTGACGAAAACAGAACTGCAAATATCAAAATTGATAGAACCAGGTAATAAATTAATAGCAATGTTAAATAAGAGCGGTACTAGAACCTTTACAGCTCGAGACTGTTACAAAAGTGATTTTAAGTATGCAACCCAAATACAAGCGAATCAGGAATGACAAATAGGGTACAATCCACTGTAGAAACTTAAAAATAAAAATATAAAACATTTCATTAAATAAAGCCTATTCATATTGTGGCCTATAATTCTTTTAAATGTTGATTGAGAAAGCAAATGTTACACATTTTACGAACTTGGAAGTTTTCTTTTGATCAAGAATTGGGAATATTATTAAGGACGATATTATAAGAAGTGAAAACTTGTTTACTATATTTGCCACAGTGAGGTGTATCGAACTCCGGACCTTCCAGATACAATCTTATGTCGAACTAACCAACATAAAATAAAAGTAAAACCGAAGGAGAAATGAAAAATGGCTCTGACACTTTAAAATTCATTAGCGTGCATATTAAAAGACAGTTAAAGGCAGCAATATGCACGTATCATCTGAAGTCTATATGTCTACCGCTTTCCGAATCCATCGTAACGTAGATCATTACAGAGCAACACATCACGCAAATCTATTTCTAGGATCAGGTTGTATCTCGCTGGATTTCAGCACTTTACCTCTAACAAAACACATGCACTGAAAGAGTTCCGTTCATCAGGTTATCTGCAGTAGCTGCCGGTTTTAATGTTAACATAAAAGCATAAAGTACCCATATCTTTTGGAATATTACTTTTTGCAAGAACATCTTCATGTAGAATATAATAGATACTGTGTATACTGGAACAGTAACTTCACCGGCGCAATCCGCTGTACCAATATGTTTTCAGAGAGGGCTCCATCCTTTACTAAATCAACTACGGAACCGACAATCTTCCTTAGGCCACCAAAGCTTGCCGACAATAAAACTCAGCCCTTCACAAGGCCCTCTGCGGTGACTGACAGTAGAGCTTTGCATTCCACAAAGCCACTTGCGGTGGCCCACAAAGCCTTCCATTGTAAAAATCACAAACAAACAAAAATTAACAATTCTTCTTTACTCTTCCTTAAAACATCTGCGACGGCCCACAATAGAGGAGCTTCACCCTCCACAAAGCCAACCATTGAGCTTCACTTTACACCAGGCCACCTGCGGTGGCCGGCGATCCTTCTTTATTCTTCCCTTAGGATATTTTTTAAATTTTAAGTTGTTCTAAACTAACCAATGCAGTAAACACAAAATAAACGTTCCAATGACCAATCAAAACGTAGATCGACGTGTCAACAAAATTTAATTGGTTAATAGTTGACACTGACTGAGAATGCAGTACAAGGTCATTGTAGTCCTGTATTCTGATTGGTTAATGGTATTCTTTTGAACTGAACTGAACCTTATCTATACCATTTCTCAGCATAATAAGGCGTATTGCTGATGATGATGATTGCTGTATGACAATTTACTAAGCTTGTATTGGATATCAATGACAAAGATCTTACCATTCCATTATGTGGAACTTCCGCATTGGGTTTCGGTCCTCAAAAGGGCCACCTGCGACGACCGACAAAAAAGCTTCGCTTTTCAACAAGGCCAGCTGTAAGACTTCGTCATGGACCAGGACACCTGCGGTGGTTAATGATAAGGCTTGTCTTTGCACCAGGCGTAACAATTCGTTTTTTCTACGATGCAATTGTCTGTCGTTAACAAAGAGAATCCTCTTATTAATGCTTTCCGTCTGGCAATATTAAGTAGTCCCCATAATCAATGGGTTCTGTTTAATTTTTTTTAAGTCTCGCTACGATGTAATTAGAGTAACGTCATTTTAATCTCGATACTTAATGATTTTACTTTTGTTGAGTAAATTTTCTCAAATTAAAATTGTTAATTCTTAGACTCTTTCCATTTAAATTGTCCTTTTTAGACAATTACAGAACTTTGATAACTCCCTCTGTTAATTTATTTTGAAATCATTACATGTCAATAAGTTTTTCAGATATTTGTTGTTGTCTCGCATAAAAATATAATTTTGCATTAAGCAATTAGCTAGAAATCCCAAATCAAACTAAATAAGTATAAACAGGGTCGACAGTTATCGATTCTGCGTCTGAATCCACTTTGTAGTTTAAGTCGACCCTGCGTGTTTAAATACGTATTGCGTTTTGGCGTTCAATCGAATCGAGTGGTTAAGTTTTATTCATAATTTGTGATGTTTAAGTTTCTGGTGACTAAAATTAAAAAATTAAATACTTAGATTACGTCACCACTAGTTATTAAGCAGTAAGTAATCAACTTTTTAACATCGACTGCGTAGGTTTCCCAATAACTAAAATGTTCAACTTGTGCAGTTGACTTTTCACTATTATTTGTTTTGCGCGTTAAAATAACATAGAATTAGTAGAGCTGCATTCACTCCAAGTGTCTTCTGCTGCTTTGCGGGTGCACAACGCACAAGATTTCACCTATTTATTTGACATCATGTATTATTTGATTACATTTGTAAACTAAAAGTAATGCGTTAAAATAAATATCGTCACATAGTACTTTAGGAATATTTAGAATTCTCAAAAAAAAAGAAAGCTTCAATTTGCAAATGAATAAACGCGTCCTGTTCATAGTTCTTTCTGGTAACAAAAGCAGATTGCTGCAGAATCTACGATTAAAAGTTTCTAGCAACTTATACATACTTATTTCAAAAAGTTGAGTTTTTTATCTCTGTTTACTTTTACATGATAAAATATCTTTCGGGTAATAACACATTTATATAAGCAAATGTTCACATTATTATTATGGTTATTCACCATTACGGCTGCATAGTTGAAAGGCTTTTTCCCAATGTGATTTTCACATTTTTAAATAGTTACATAAACTTCATACAAATTGTTAAGGTGGATATTTTAATGATGAACAACAAAATAACATAAGGAATGTATTTTTAAAAAAATTCCTTAGAAAATTCTAAATGATTCTAAGCTTAGTAATTCCAGTTTGTTAATTCACATATTAAAATAATATAAAACATCCAAACATCCATTTGTTGGTTACTAATAAAGCTCAAGAACTCGCATATAACTAACGTCATACCATTTCGTTTATAATAAAAGCGAATACCTATATAAAACCCATGCTTCATTAAAAGCATCTTAACACTTGACGAGCTATGTATCAGTTACCATAGCCCGAGGAGTCTTACGTTAAGGTTCCATTATTATTATGTTCTTATAAATCTTGCATTTAGGAAAACTTCTGCAAAGAGGAAACTTGTTCCCGGAAGCATTCGAAATAATTTTGTATATTACAAGACTGTAAAAAAGGAATTTCTCGGCAGGACGGCAATTTTCTACTGTACTACCCATTAAGTATTGAACGGAAAGCTAGAAAAACAATTACCTTTTTTCTTTGTTTTCCAAAGTTAAATCTTACGCACCTAGTAATTAATTATTATCCGTTCTTATATATCTGGAGAATTTTACTCCTCGAAATACACATTCCAGGAATGAAGAGCGCGCGAGTTATATAGTGATCTTTGATCGTGTTAAAATTTTCTAGAAGAGCGATTTCAATTTTAATGTCAACTCCTTTTACATCAAACATGACAAACTTTTGGAGCTCGGGAAGTTTATAAGTTGGGCATATAGAATTTCACAGAGAATTATTTCGAGGCACATGCAGACGTCTGAAGTAATAGATTAAGAAATAAGAACAGTCACGTGAAACGGTTGATGAAAATGTTTCTAGCTTCTTCAAGAAAAGGGGATATGGATCGCTGCAGTGTCTTGAGTTTTATTAGCAAAATTTGCTAATGGAAAACATAATTTTATATTTTTGTATTTACTTATGTACACGTGAATGTCGAATTTCTTATTTTGAAGGTAATAAAGATACTTTCTCTAATTTAAAATGTTAATCAAATTAAAACATCTAAAGGGGATAGTTTGAGAAAGTTTTGGATTTTATATTTTGTCAAAATATCTCCTTTGGTATTATACATTCGATATTTCACCAATGAGTATTTTAGATCATTACAAGTCGAAAATAGCAAGTGGTCAGTTTGCCTCAATATTGATGGAGTTATAAAGTACAAAAAGCGCAAGTCTACTGCATCAAGATTCTTAATTGCGCTAACTCACAATAACAATTATTGTTTAATAAAATGATTATCGGCCCTGACCGAGTCTTGCGACGAAAAGTCCACGTCGACAAGATTTCGTCGATTTAAACTGAACATGGGGTGCCACATAATGGTTTAAATCGACGAAACCTTGTCGACAGAGACTCTTTGGCACAAGACACGGTCAGTTAGTTCTTAGTTGTGAAAGAAGTTTTTACTGAAAACAATGTTTGCTTGGTATTTTGTAAAAGACACTAAGATCACAACAACCGGAATTCTTAGCTCTGAAAGAAATTTATATTGAATATTATGTTTGGTTTCCATTTGTGGAATTTGCCGCTTCTTTCTGAGCTGATAACATAGTTTTTAATTGTGCTATTATTTGAGTTAGCATGGGTGCTTCAGCATCGGTTTCCTTATCTGCTTCTACATTTGCACTATTTAATCCGTAGGTATCAACAATGTTGATATCAGAATTCGCAATCACCAGTTCCACCTGTTTTATCACTTGAAGTATTACAACGAATAACATATTCTGTGGCAATGTACTTTTTTAATTTACTGGTGCAACTGTAGTGACAAAAGGTGTTGAATTTACAACAATTTACCCTTTTTGGAACAGCTTTTAACCCGCACACACCATATAACAACCGGAGAGAGACATTACACAGCACGTCTGAACCATCCATCATCTTTATACTTTAATCAGGGCAAAAAGATTCCAAACAAAAATTTAATAGGTTATTAGGAAGGCTATGGACAGAAACAAACCCAGATATAGTTTCCAGAGTGCATGAAGTAATTAGAAATGCTATTCCAAGAAAGTCGTTTACAAAATGTTTTAGATTTAAATAAAAACAAACACTTATCATATGGAGAGCTTTTATTAGCAACAATCAAGTAGTTGCAGGAGGGGTTGAATTAATAATATTCTCAGTCAACTTTTTTCGTATACAAGAATGTAATAATCAGAGACGAAACAAAAACGAAACGAACAAACAAGACCGTTGAAAATAAGCAATCATCAAATGATGACTCTGATGGTGATTATAAAGAAGCTGTCATAAAAGAAAAATCCCTACATGAATAAATCGAGAAAATAAGTAACCATCAACTCAAAGTACATTAGATCCCTCAGCTACAACTACTTTTGTTTGAGCAAATTTAGAAGAAGACGAGTTAGAAGTGCTAGCTATTGTTAAATCTTTAAAGAAATTTTGCGTTTATCTTCTTGGAATTTCATTTAAGATTGTGATTGACTGCGCTACTTTTCAAAAAACAATGTTAAAAAAGGACCTGGCGACAAGAGTGGTCAGATGGGCATTACTTTTGGAAGAGTTTAATTATGAAATTATTCATCGTACCGGATCAAAAATGGCACGTGTACACGCACTCAGCCGTTGCCCAGTTATGTTTCTTGCAGTTGATGGTTTCGTACCCAGGATACAGAAATTGCAGCAAGATGATCAGGTACGAGAATGAAAATTAGTGAAGATTCAGAAGAGGAGGAAGCGATCAGCTCTTTCCAGGATTCCCGCGATGAACTTCGGCGGGCCTCGAAGCCTCAAATTTTCAAGGTTCAGGTAGAAAACAAACGTACTTACAACTTAAGAAGAAGATGTTCTCGAAAATATAACGACGAGGCCCTGGATCAAAATTGCAATCCCGATTTGTTGGTCCATATCGGATTACCAAAGTTAAGAATGGGAACACCTAAGTGTTGAAAGAGCCAGCGGCGTCGCAACATTAATGATGGACCAATGTGGACGACCACTTGCGCTGAGTATATGAAGCCTTGGAGTAGAGAAGCGCCATCTGGAACACCTCCGTCAGGATCTGACGTCGATTCAGAAATGGCTAGATGTGGGCTGGCAACAGTGGCAGGTGTGAATGTTTTTAAATGAATTAAGACGAGAGACGCAATGTGAAAGGTGATGAAGTTCTATTGTGCAAAGTTTAATTAATTTTATGTTTTGTTCATTTAGAATAATATCCACTTTAATCATTAATACTTTTACTTGTTCATATTCATGTTAATCAAATCAATAAAAATATTTTTATACAAACAAACCCTACGTGTAAAATGAATATGGTGATTAAAAAGCAGGTTCAGGTTTTCGTTAATCGATGTTTGAAGAGAGTTATGGGAATGTTCTGGCCAAACAGAATTACAAATGAGGAACTGTGGAGAGAGCCGAACAAGAGCCAATTGAGAGGCAAGTAAAAGAGAGAAAGTCGAAGCGAAAACCAGATCAAGCAATTGAAAAACCTGTACTGGATTGGAACCCACAGGGTAAAAGAAAAGTGGTGGGCAGGCACTACAGGACATAATTCAAGTCAAGACACCAATAACGGATGTGATAATGGTTCTTCCAAATCCAACTATAGGCAGACGTTACTTGCATTGTTTCGATATTGAAGCTGGAGACTAACGCGAAATACTTAAAGTATCGTAAAGAATGCACTGGAATATACCATAAAATTTAGTAATATACATATATCGGTTATTTAATGTAAAAACTATACAGGTCGCCAATATACGTGCATGTCAAATTTAAAGAAATATACAATATACACATGTATATAATAGGGTTAATTTTAAATGTTATTTAAATATAACCGTAAAATAGTGTTCATAATAGTGACCGTTACTTATTTACTAGCTCTAACAGGTTAAGAGGAATTATAACTTTACAAACTAAATGTAAGGAATTTCAAAGAATCATAAATCTATCCTTCCAGGAGATGTTAAAGAGGACGTTTATTTATTATCAATGCAGTTATTCTTATTATACCCTTGAGAAGATTTAAGTGGTATAGACAAAGGTTTAAAAAATTTAAAAATATATATTTAAAATTTGTAATGGATTAACATATGCATCTCTATATGTTTTTCAGTCCTCATACATGCAATTATACAAAAGCCTCTATACTCGTATATGCCAATTGCCGAATATGCAAAATAAAATTGTTATTATAGGTATAGGTATATCACGCATATAAACCCGAATCTTGCACTTTCGAGATAATTTTTAACACAGATGCTTTCATGGCATGACAAACAAATACAAAAGAGGGTTTTTACCACTTTAGAACTTCTGAGCGTTTGTACACAGCCTTTAACTCGGATGAGATTTTGATATGCAATACAAAAAATGTAATAGGTAACACTTACATAAAATTATTAAAAATTTGTTGAGATTGCTTGTTTGATGTAACAATAAGGCCACCCTTATGAGTTTTTAAATTTATTTATTGTTCAAATTCCATGAAAGGACCAACAATCCCTAGCTCTCAGGTTAATACCGTAAATACTTAAATGAGTTTAACCATGAAATTGCAATAAGTCTTTTTATAACTGTAAACTAGTCGTGGGACATACGACTCTTTTTACCGTGCCAGTTCAATTCGTTCAACTCATTTTAAAGAGTCGTTCACATTGAGTCGTTCATTTGAACTGATTGTGTAAGCACGCACGTTTCATACATACTACTGTAGAAATGTACGATAGGTGCGATATCATTCTCACCTAAATTAATGAATAATGTTTAGTCAGTTCTCAAGATCTCTACTCTATTAGATTTTTCTACTCCTTAGAAAATAGAAATGAAGTGTTTTGCTTATTTAATAATCCTTAGAAAATATTATACTTCGATAATCATTAATAAATACACTAAACTTGTATTGCTTTTGAAAATTCCACATGCTTTTCTACTTTCCGAGCATGTATGCACTATCTCGTTCAAAAGAGAATCGTCACTTTCTTGCATTGAACTGTGTAAGTTCAAATACATATTCAGTTCACTGTTTCTTCGTTCGTTCATTCCTCACTCCTCAGTAGAGTCAGTACGAACTTTAAATGCACTTATGTGCTACTGAACTGAATAAACAAATGAACGAACCGTTCAATCGAAAACAGTCGTATGTTTACCGCTCATTTAAGTAAGTCGTTCATTGTGAACGACTCATTCATGAACGACCCATTACTACTGTAAAAAGTTGTCGGGCTAGAACACATTAGAAGTAGCATCCTCTCAAATCTCACTATTTGATTTCCTCTGAAGATTTCGTGAAGTGAACAAGTGTCTGCAGTTTTACTGGTTTTACAGTCTTTCTTACTGTAAAGGTAAAGTTATTACACTTTTATTATTATTTTTTTGTTTTATTTATTTTCCGATTTTAGTTTAAGTAATCCAAAGCAAGTTATAATTATGCCATGACCTAAATTTTGTAAAGGAATTGAGGGCTGCACCTTCACGAATTACGGAAGAAAAATATTAAAAGCTACCATTTCAAATGCTGTGGCCAAGGAAGTTACGTTGACGGGGTATAAGTGTCCAAGTGTGAGATCAGCATTCTACATGATTGCCAAAATGCTTTCAGTTTCTCAAATAGTGAGATAAAAAAAATTATATATCGTAAGTACTTTTGCGATCGGTTTAATAAATAATTTCTCAATGTATGTTCTTGTATTTGTTTCAGAAAATATCTTAGCCAATTTTAAAGAGATAAATTATCAATTATTAGAGAAAACAGTGAAAGATTGGTTTCGAAATGCCACTGTTAGACGCAAAAACCAAGTGCCTCTGGAAGACACCCAAGCGCTCCCAACTGATTAACAACTGTTAATTTTTGATATCTGTAGTGCTGTATTGTAATGTATTGATAATTTTATTTACTGTAAACAATATATCATTATTAAAAAAATTCTAATACAATTAATCAAACGTTTTTGCTTAAGTTTCCTGCTCCTAATAGTGAGCACAGTACTGAATTGTCTCAAAGTTTAATAAAATTTTCAAATTGTAATCTAAATGCTTAAATGAGATTTAAAAAAGTGTATAGAGCATTATTTAAGTATTTTTTTCGATCTATTTGTTATACGATGGTTCAATTTCCAGATCCTATTGGTTGTCGCACAATCAGGGAAATCAGATTTTATTAAACTTTGAGGCGATGCATTACTAAAGTCCAAGACTCCACTCAATATTAGGTTCTTGTTAAAATGGCTAATTATTTTGAAAAATAATTTTATTTTGAATGTATTCGTTTCCATTAAGTTTGATTGGTACCACTGATTAACTATGAGTACCTACCCTTGATTTTTTAGAAAATGCATAGCAATGAATATTATAAATTTATTATGGCATTCCAACAGAAATGTAACATTTTATTAATCAAATGCAAAATTAAATATTTCAAAAACGAGTTGTAGAAGCAAATTATAAGTAGTGCTATAAGTGAATAAAAACAGGATACTCTATATGCGCGAAAGAGCACAACTTCTTCGGCTCTTGAGACTAATTTAATTCGCACATTTTAGCTTACTTATTACAACGTTAATAACAAAAAGCAAACCGGCGCAATAGAGTCTCTAGGTAAAGTACTTTTAACCATATTAGCTCCTGCCCTATTAAGTATCTTTTAGACGTGTTAATAAACAAGGATCTAGAAGTGCAATTACACACGAACTAAAATGTGCTTCTGCGAATCTATTAGGTTAGTATACTAACGCGCATTTAGCGTTGCTATTAAACTTGGCCCTAGCTGACAAAACCCTATCTATGAATGTGCTAGGTTACTACTTTTAGTATTTAAGGCTAAAAATCTAAGTACGTTAATAGCTCGGTTTTAGCTCATTTGGGCTATATGGGAAATAATATAAGAAGTGTCTAAGTGGACTAGCATCGTAGTTATGAGGTCAATAAGCTGATGACAGTCGTAGGGAATCCTCTCTCCATCCCACATGTTCTCAACCACATCGGAATTCTACGGCATGCAGTTTTACACCCCAAAGACATGCAGTACAATTTTCTAAAATCAAATTTTCTGGCGCTGTTAATGTCCACGTGACCCTTTATCTCGATTATACGCCAACATTGCGCCGAAGCGATTAGCCATAAAGCCTTTTTTTGTAAAAACCATTCTAAGCTACAAATTTTACTTACATCGTAGAACCAATAGTTTATGAGATATTTGCGAAAAACTACTTTCTTTTAACTTGCATCCGCTGTAAGATTTTTAGCAGAAGTTGTATCGATAGGAACATTTGACATATTTATTTAAAATGATGAAATAAAAGTTCATACAAAAATTCAGCTTGCTGAGGATTTTTTAGCAGAAAAATGTAATTTTCCTTGTACGTTCATAAAGAATCATAATCACCTGGCCATCTTAATCATTGATGTTTCTGAAATGAACTTATCCAAACAGTGCTTGTGTCCAGTATAAGTATGGTATCATAAACGTCAATTTCCGTAAGCGCAAAGGTAACTTGAGAATAATGATACTTAATCTAAAGTATTGGCCTGTAGCAGGAAGAAATTTTTGGGGGAATCTATAAACGCTAGAAACAGGTGAAGACACTTGAAGTTGATAGATGTGTGTGTTTTGTAAATGTAGAGCTTGAGAATTGGAACTGTTAATAGTAGAGCTTTGGTATTATCTGAGAGAATATATGTTTAGAGTATTAAGATAAGTGCTTAAACAGCTGAATAGTTGAATGAATTTTGTCAAACTGTTCACTTTACAAAGCCCGTAATGGCGTATGAGTTCGGGGAATCCCCTGTATCTTACAAATCTCTCTCTATCCAACTTTATCGTAAACCATTTCACGAACTGAGTTTGGGTTGGTCTCTAGCAAATAGAACGGTAGACTGAAAAAGTGAACAAAATAATGCTTCAAGAAACCAAGGACAAGATAAGATTTTGTTTTCTTTTGAGGAGAAATGTTCACAATGGTAGGTAAAATATCAAAACTTGAAGAAAATGTCCTTTCTTGTATACCGGCCTCTAAAGACAATTGTTTAGGTTAGGTTTTGCTTTCCATTCTATATTCCAAGTAATCCTGCCAAACATAAGAAAGTATGACTTGTTTTCTCCTTTAATTTAATAAGAATTAAACACCTTATAAAAAATAACACCTAGGAAGATTTTTTTGAAGAGAGTTCAATCACTTTTGTAACAGATACGGACTAGTTAATTTAACAAAATCGTTGGATATATGCCTAATTGTAATACATTATAGGACTTTTTGTAAATCAAAACACAAACCTTTTAATAAGAAACTTTCCACAAAGCAATAAAATTTGATTTCATGTGACACAACAAATTTCTAGGATTGTAAAACACTAAATCGCCCGATTAAATTACCTTGTTAAAACAGAAAAATTAAAAACTAAATCCGACTAATCGTTGACATAAAACATTCGTGTAAAACAATACATAATAAACGCTAAACGTTCAAATGCGACGAAACAGGAATTCTCCTCCTCTATATATAAACATACTTGATAGTCTCCAGCATCTGCTCTTAGGCAACTGACCAGAGGACTCAATTGTGTCCTGATTTGCATGAAATAACGAGACTGGGGCCGCAATCTCACGAAGAACACGTGACCCAAACCGTGATAACAGGCCGATAACACCCCTTATCGGGGAGAAAAGTGACTGCACGTGCACTGGTTTGTGTATATTCCTGGAAAAGCTTACTTGTATACGCTTCGTGTCGATACTCGATAAAGAAATGACATGCACCGTCCTCACACGTAGTACTACGTGCGTAAAAAGAGGTGAAAGCTGCTCATTCCTATAATTGTTTAAGCAGAAATAATATGAATCACGCATACATCTATAAGGTTTTAATATGCTTCACGAAATATAAAAATTTCCCTTTAATAATTTATCTAACGCCAAAATTCTGTAGGGGTGAACATTCCTAAAATAACATTCTTGCATATATGTACGGCGATGTGCGGAAGGATGAAATTCTTGATTGGATTAAAAATTCGCGAGAGTAAGCTTAGCTCAGCTTTCGTGCTGGGATCCGTTATCAAGATGGGAACATTATGAGACAACTGATAACACGGAGTAGTACATGATTAGAAGAAGTCGTAGAGATGTCACAAGAAGCACGCACAAACAACAAACAAGCAGGGTCGTCCCCTGATTTACGGCGCCAATTCCTCTTTATTTCTCTCCTGGCTCGCTCTTGAATTTCTCCTTATCGAACACGAATCATTCTCGATTGATAGAACGCTAACAGCAAATTTACTGTGGTCGAATCCGCAATTTTTTTATGCTCACATTTTTTCTATATTCCCCATTTCAAAAAAAAGCCCAGGAAAACTCGAAAAACTTCATTTTAGCTTTCAATTTGCCCCGTGATTTACCACGAAAACATCACGTGTTTCGAAAGAAATGTATCAGAAACATCTCATCTCTCGTCTTCTTCCCCTATAACAGATACACACACAAACAAATCGATTTGAGAAATATTTATTTAGATATTTAGCGACACTGAAAGAAGGCGACACCATCGGTCATCCTCTCTCTCGACCGGCCACTTCCGGTATTAAGGGACGCCTCGACTTCCGACAATCCAATAATGCGAAGCGAGGGCGCGAGAAAGTGTCTGCATATTTGTTTTGATTTTTGGCCCGCTTTTCCCGGCTCCTATGATAAATGGAGACGTAGACGAATGGTTTATTGAAATGCCCCGGTGGATAAGTTTTGTGGTCAGAGTTTACGAATCGAAAATACTGGGGGAGAAAAGGAAAAACTTTTTTATCCTTGCGTTCGTGACACGACGAATTATGCGAGTCTAGATGTATAAAAAAATATAAAAATTTTTTTCGTTGTAAAGACGTGTTCCGTTGTATAATTGAAGCTTATAAATAAACAAGGCATTATGAAAATAACAGAATTGGTAAACATAGAATTACAATTTAGAATAAAATTACAAAAGTTATTATGCAATTTTCTTTCCTTTTACGTAAAATATAAATAATATTAACATCGACAATGCACGTTTAAAAGTAACTTTCTTTCATTCCTGCGATCCTAATGGGATATCGATCGATTTGATTTAGTAATAAGAGAACTTTGAAACCAAACACATTCACCGTGGAGATTTTCAGGATTCGTATCACAATCACAGGAGTTACAAGAAATTTTCATGCAGCAGCTGCATTAAAGTTGTGCAATGGCAATACCGACAATTCAATAAATGTGAATGCTGGTAAGCCTGAAGTTTCTTTTGCAAACAGAATTGAACCTTAGTAGGTAATCAAAATGTCTCGCACAAATCTGTATTTCTACAGACAATAAACAAATCTGACTTAGCACTGATGACATAATATTTCAACACTATTGTAAAATTTTTAAGATTATTTGATTTTATTATACGACAACATCAAAAGTAACTAAGCTAAGTCAATGCACGTGCAGTGCGCAATACGCTTTTATGATCATCATAGATCTAGACAGTTTATGTTCATCATAGAATTAAAAGTTATCTTGAGATTCCGCATGTTTTCCATTATCTCCCTTATTAATATGCGCAATTCTGTTCTTTACAAAAGAAAGAGTTTCTTACTAAAGTTAGTTCTACACAGAACTCACTGCAGTCAGGATGATAATTCAGTCTATACTTTTCGACTTTACTATATTTTCGGAATATGTAAAGTGTGTACTGTATTATAATAATAATCTTGTTTTTGTAAATTTCAGTTATGTCTTATTGGGCAAATTATAATTTCTTCTAATAATCCAGGATCTCTTGGACAAACTCTTCTTCAAGTTCAATAATTTTGTCTTTTTATTGATATTCTTCTGTTTGAGATACGATAGTACACAGATGCGTGAAGAAACTTAAATTTCTGCAGTCTATTTTAGTTAGCGTTGGAATAATTCTTCTGTTATGATAATACTGGTCACGAGAAGGCCATAACTAGCAAATATATCATCTTCGAGACTTTGTTTATTAACCCCTTGCAATTAGCACATCTACTTGCACAACCACTTACTGCATCTTTCCCTTTTCTCTGCGTAAGCCTGCTCGACTTTCTTATGGAAGTAAGAATGTCGGTCCAAGCGAGAGTTTTTAGCATTTTAGTTTTATTTACGCGAACCAGGCCTTAGTTTAAAAATTTATCAAGCTTTTCGTCTGACCTGTAGGACTACTTAAACCTGCGCGTGGTCTGGATGTAGCCATGCCAGAGGTGGAAAAACTTGCCAAATTAATTCTAACTGTGCCAGCAACAAGTTCTTCGGTTGAAGCTACATTTTCCGACCTCAAGAGAATCAACTTTCTATGATAAAATTATAGACATATGTTCTAAGAAATGTAGGCGTATAGAGCTTTCTTATAAGTAAACAACAAATAGAGATATGTGTTTTACTTTAATTAGTTATGTTTTATTTCAATTTCGTACATCTAGACATCTGATAACCCTAACGA
Organism: Ignelater luminosus; assembly: GCA_011009095.1. Lineage (NCBI taxonomy): Eukaryota > Metazoa > Arthropoda > Insecta > Coleoptera > Elateridae > Ignelater > Ignelater luminosus. The sequence continues at coordinate 279,669 of VTPC01090027.1, forward strand.
TTACGGTAGTGAGAACTTCACTTCACGCCACTGCTGTATAGAAGTTAACACGTACATGCTCAATTCAAACTGATCCAACAGAAACATACAGTTGTGTGTAAAAAGTCTTGCATCATTTTAAAAATCTAGAAAGAAATTTACGAAAAACAAACTATCAATAAAATGCAACCACTCATTCTAAGGTTCGCTGATTGAATGAATGTCAAATAATAACAATACAGTAACAGAAAACACATGTTGATGTTACGCGGAAATTCAAATATGCAAAGTCGACATAAACTGCAAAGAAGATTTCAAAATGTAAATCATGATTCATCTGCAGGTCCTGATGACATACCATGTTGCATCATAAAAGGTTGTTCCGATATTCTCAAATATCCATTGATGAAGATTATTAACATGGCTATAGTGGACGGAGAATTCCCGAGCATGTGGAAGCTAACATAAGTAATACCCATACATAAGAACGGCGATATTTCCAGTATCTATACTTACCGTCCTATTTCAGTTATATCAGTAATGGCAAAAATTTTTGAAAAAATACTATTCAATCAAATGTACAGTCACAGTCGAGAATTCAATACCAATCATTGGTCTTATCACATTTCAATTACTGTAACTTTGTTTATAGTCCTTGTCTTGATGCATGTGACAAGTGCCGCATTCAAAAAACGCAAAATTGGTGTTGTCGATTTATTTACAATTTATGTCGTTATGACTCTGTTACGCAAAAAATTTCAGACCTAGGCTGGTTAAACATGGAAAATCGTTGGAAGTATCATTTAGGAGTGTATACATATACTCTACTTTCAACAAAAAGTTCTACATCTCTTAGTTCTGAATTGATACTTGGGATACAGGTGCACTCTGCAAATACTCGGTATAATTATATGCTCACTCTGCCTCTTCATACGTCTTCATTGTTTCGGAGAAGTTTTATATACAATGCTGTCAAGTTTTATAATTCTTCGCCATTCGATAAGCGAGGTCTCAAATTAAAAATTTTCAAACGAAATTTAAGACACTTCCTCTTCAGTAAGCAATAATTCTTTGTCCCTTCATCATCTGCCTACCTCTCTACTGCTTTGCAGTCAGAATTGCTTATTTTTTTATCTTTATTTTTTTTACTTTGCATGTAATCCCTTGGTTAAACAGAGTAGCCTTTGGCTAAATTTCGCCAGGGGATTAAATTGCATGTATTTAAGTTTAGTTTTTTTTAATTTTAAGTTTACAATGTAAAATTTATTAATAAAGGCGATATAATAATAATAATTATTATATACTAACATGGCTGTGTGAAGGAAGGGAGCATAGTTACCAATCTAGCAATATTTTCAGAATATATATTATCCAACATCTCAGGAGGAGGGCAAGTTTTCAGTGCATACACGGACATAAGTAAGGCATTTGATTCTGTCTTATTTGACATCTTAATAAATAAGTTGCATGCATTTGGTTTTAGTGCAAATTCAATAAAACTTATACGGTCTTATTTGTGCAACAGAAATAATTATGGGTTACTAAACGGTACGTCGCCTTCCATATTTGTTCCGACTTTGGGAGTACCGCAAGGTTTGTGTCTAGGACCACTTTTCTTTAATATGTTTATTAATGACTTACCTAGTGCAGTAAGTAAATCGCAGTGTTTGCTTTATGCTGATGATTTTAAAATATTTGGGGCTGTGAATACTGTAATGGACTTTGTAAGACTACAAAAAGACATCAGCAGTGCCGTAAGATGGTTTCAAGACAACGATCTCGAACTAAATGTAAATAAATGTTGTATAGTAAACTACAGTACAACGAAAACAGAAGTTCAATACATCTTTTCGATCAACAATGTACCAATTGTTCAAAAAGATCAAATAAAGGATCTAAGAGTAATATTTACTAGTAAGTTCACATTTGAAACGCATATAAACAAAATAGGTACAAAAAGCTATAAGAATCTTTATTTTCTCATAAGAAATACTACCAATTTTATAAATAGTAAACTTCTGTGCAATCTTTTCTACATTTACGTAAGGTCATCGCTTGAAAATGCAGTAATGATTTGGAGTCCTACCTCTTACACAGCCATAGACAAAATAGAAAGGGTTCAGAAAGTATTTGCAATATGACTTTACAAAAAAAACACCGGAATCTACCCAAAATATTCTATTAAAATTTCTTATTGGAACCAATTGCAACAGATTGGAGAAAGCCATAAACGTAGTGTTATAACACTAGCAAAAAGAAGTGAAATAAATATGGAGTTGTTTGTTTACAAATTATTAAATAATCACATCGATGCTCCTCAGTTACTCGAGATTGTTAGAATCAAGGTACCAAATATGTGACTAAGACACACTCATAGGAATCTTTTATTCTCAGTACCAACCTGTACTACGCCTTTTAACATGACTCTAATTACAGCAAATAAATTATTTGTGAATTACGATATTTATTTTGATATATGGAAAACAATTATAAAAAATTATATCTGTGATAGTTCACTCTAGAGCATAAATAACAAGTATATTCTTAGTTTAATTACTATTTATATTCAAAGTTTAGTATTATACGATCTAAGTACATGTAAAGAGTTTATCAATTATCAATTGGTATTTTGGAGTAAATAAACCTATGTTATTATTATTATTATTATTTTTCATCTTTACTACTCAGGTGTCTCCTGGATTTTGCTCTTGTCTGGGACACTCCATGTCTCTCAGACAGATGTTATAGTCTCTGAAGTCTAAATTTACTCATTTGATGTTTTTCCTAGAACCTTTCTCAGTATGTGCGCCGTGCCAAGTAATATGCTTTTCTGTAAACTTTTAGAGAATTGATGTACAGAGATGTCTTTTATATAAATCTTAAAGCTGTTTGTTATCGTTCCAAGCGCTCCAATAACTACCGGGATGATCTTAGTTCGACAATTCCACATTCTTTGTCTTTCTAATGCTGGTTCCTTGAACTTCAACTCTTTCTCTGCTTCCTTTTCTTTCACTCTTCTGTCCTCTGATACTGCTACATCGATGATCAAACATTTATTTTCTTTTTTTTTGTTTAATTACTATGTCAGGTTTGTTAGCTCTAATTTCCCTGTCTGTCTGTATTTCTTTATTCCACATTATTATTGTCTCCCCCTCTTCTACTACTGGTTGTGGGTTATGCTCATACCATTTTTTCCCCACCTCGATACCATACTCTTTGCAAATGTTATAATGGAGGTTTCTACAGACTTGGTCATGTCTTTTTATATATTTGTGTTTGGCAAGAATCGTACATCCTGCTATTGTGCTCTGTGGTCTCTTCGTGTTCTTCATACAACCTGCATTTATTATTAACATTCTGTCTCAGTATGTTCTTTTTATGGTATCGAGTGTTAATTGCCTGATCTTGCGCTGCTATGATGAGACTTTCTGTTTCGCCTTTAGGTTCTCCTTTCCATAGCCATTCGTAGGTCTGTTCTTTGTCTATAAGGTGTTCTTGCACTGCTCGCGGATATTGTCCATGCATTTGCTTTTCTACCCACTTGTTTTTTATTTGTTCTAGTATTTTGTTCTTTATCGTATTCTTTGTGTTCTCTTCTGTTTCATTTCCTCTCTCTTCTATTTGGATTTCTTCTGAGATTTTTCTTGCTAACTTCATTATTGATTGTAGGTCTTTGTCAATTCTTTTTATTAATCCTACATATTTGTCATTCTCTTTGCTGTGAAGGTAGTAGGATGGATTTATGATGGCTGCTTTGTATGTTCCCACTACCTGCCTTAGTCCACGACCACCATCTTTTCTTGATGTGCATAGGCGATCTACATCTACTTTTGAATGGTGGATCTTATATTTTATTTATATTATTTTTATTATTATTGATTCCGTTTATATTTTTTTAATTTAATTTAGAATTTCTAGATAATTATTTAATGAAAAATAATTGTTTATACGGAACAACAAGAAATATCTACAAAGCTTATTGCAATATGCATGTAGTATTTCAAAACTGATCAACAAAGGGAGTTAGCAAAATTTCAAATGCTCTATTTTTTTTAAAAAGCATGATTTAAATGGAATAGAATGTAGAGGTAGTACTCCCGGTATAATTAGTTGGTAAATGCGTTCGATGACTTAGAAGCCGTGTCAGCATTGTGACATTGAACGACGACATTTGAAAAGGAATGAAACTGTTGATTAAGATATTTAGGTAATTAAAAATATGATTATAGAAACTTAGAAGTGAAGTAACCTTTAAGTTAAAATGCAGTTCCTAAAAACTGTATATAATTAGAAATAAGAAACTGGATTAAAATAAATTAATAACAATTATGCGTACGTACTTGGTATAACATAATGATTATATAATATAAAATATAGATAAGTAAAAACATTTGTAATAAAGAATTTAAAAATTAACATTTAAAATAATTAATTTTTTTTAAAAACCTCAACAAGAAGTTTAAATGGAATATTGAACAGAACCTATTGATTGTAGGAATTGCTTAATATTGTTAAACGGAGATGTCTTAAAAAGCGATTGTGGAAAGGACAATTAAGATCCACTTTAAAAATTCTGCTTGTTAACTGTAAAGGACTGAATCCTGAGATGATATAAAAATGTAAAAAAGGTAAATTCACTTAAGAATTACACAGTATATTACTTACATATAAACTGTTATTAATATTTGACCAATTCGTATATATTTAGCATGAAATTCACCAACTCCTTCAAAATACAGAGATACAAGCTTGAACTAGATATTTGATTTATTCCGTTTTTGTGATGAATTTTTCCTAGATGTTGTTACAGAAGGAACAACATTTTGTGATCTTTGTACGATAACTTACGTCAACACAAAATTACAATGATATTGGCCAATAGTCGTCTTAAACTTTAGAAAGATAGGGAAATAAATTAAATTGAGTGCCAATGATGGTAGATTAGTCCTTATAGTGAGAGCTCCTTCATAATGCATCTACTAAGATACTTTACTTATTACAAAGCTCGAGTGGAGCACATTATATGTTAGAATTCTTTTAGTATTTGCTTTAATAAAATTTAGAATAATAAACGCAACAACAATTCATATACCCGTAACTGAATTAAGTTAATATAATATTAATATTCACGACCTTATAATTGTATTCTTTGATTTGATTACAGGTTTTAAGGTTTCTTTTATAAGTAAAACAGATTTCTTTCGTTTATTATGTTTGTAAGCTCTTTCAGGAAGTATAAGAAATTATGATTACAATATTGTTAGATTATTTTTAAAATAAAATTTCAAATTCTCTTAAATATCAAGAAGGATCCAGTTTCAAAAGACTTTAGATTATCTATTCAACTTGAACCTCCTTACTGTTTTGAGAAAATTAAGGACTACCTGTCGTATTCGAAATGAGAGTTTTACATCAAAGTAACCTTTGATTAACTCGACGTGTCCAAATAGTTTTTTACTTCATATAAAAGAGTTCAAGTAGGGCGTAACGCTTACTTAACATAATTCCCGCAACATTTCTACACTAAACATTTTACTAGTCAATAACTAGTTTTCTAAATGATCCTTCTATATCAAAAAAATCCAAAGAGATTTCCGATGTTTTCAGTTTCGAGTCCATCTGGAACCACTCCGAATAACTTTCAATCCTTAGTTTTAGATCATCTGAGATTGTTAAAAAATTTAAGGATTATTTCTACCGATAAATTTATTACTTACTAGACAATTTAGCTAATGTTCCAGCATTTCCTCCGTATTCTTCTGGTAATGAAGATTTCGGTATATGATCGTAAAACTTCTCAAGATGGTCCTTCGAATAAAGATGTATCTATAATTATAGTTTTTAGATATGTTTTGTAACTTTTTTAATAATTCAATAGTACCCTATTTCTCAGTTTTTCAGAAACGAAAAACTTGAAAATATTATTAATGGCACTTACAACTGAAGAAGCGTTTATATCATGTATGGCTTTCAATCTAGCAGCGTAAGTATTTTGTACAATATCTACGGCGTGTTTTACAACAGAAGGAGTTAGGTGTGCAACTAAATTGTAAGGTACCTGTACAAAATCAAAAATTAGTTCTTGCCCATTAATTACGGTGGCATCGTGATCTAGTTCCATTATATCTGCAATCATGGTTGTTATTTTAAGAAGCGTCATTGCTGAAAACTTTTCAAGGTCGACATATTTCAGTTGTATTAAAAGACGCGTTGGTTCAAGCTCATTCGATGCTGGTAATATCGATAAAATACTAAAACATTTGTTATAATATAATGATCACTTCCTTTATATTAATCTACGTTTCTCTACATACCGGCTTTTCAGAAACTCTTGAATTTCCGGTTGAAATGGATCCCTGTTTTCGAAAATTTCTGGTGTGGTTATGCGCATTTTGCAATAGTTAGCATACTTTTGTTTGGCTTGTTGAAGGCTAATTTTAGAACCCCGAAGATGATTTAAAAGCCATTGATCTTCTGTGATATTATAATAATAGATTTATTATTAGCTAAGAAGAACAAAGTATACTTACCCATTTTAATAGGCGAGAAAGGTTGCTTCGAAATCCATTCTTTAAAGTGATCCAGATCTTGTATCCGACTGGGTATTTCATTCAGCTCTTTTTCGGCTTTTTCTTGTAGTTTTTTGGATAGTGGTCTAAGTGCCATAATTTCGCTTCACTTTCGGTCTTTCAAGCGCACAATAAATTACATAAAAGTATACTTTTAAAAGATTACTGTAGTAATTGTGTACGGTTGCTTGTAAGCATCTCTTTAGATAGGTATTAAAATATTGAAAAACATCTGATGGGAGAAAAACTAACCGTTGTTACCTATGCATTTTGTTACGTAATTAGGAGTAAACATGAAAAAAACTTGATTAGAAAACGGTTTTGAATGTTGTTTCAATAGCAGCTAGGTTTTTTTACTTATCTTTTTATAACAGCCACCAGTTGTACAAGGACTTCTTCCGTGCACGTCTGTGACGGTGATCCAGAGATGGCTAATTATAAAACCAAATTTTATTTTAATTAACAAAGGGTTTTCCAATAAGAGGTGTTATTTTGAATAGCCCGCTATTTCGGTAGATGTCACTTTTGAAGCTATCATTTTTTGACATTTGACAAGTAGAAACTACGCCATTAATAAATATGGAACGATACACGCTTCAACAACGCATTGAAATTATTAAAATTCACTATAAAAATGGTGAAAATTTGGCAGAGACGGTTCGTAAAACTCGAACATTTTTGGGTCACCGTGAAGCACCTTGTCGGACCGCAATACAGATATTGGTGAAAAAATTCGATCTCTTGGGACAAGTTAGTGATGTGAAGAATAAAACCCGCGCACGTCGCTCAAGAACAGCCGAGAATATTGCTGTTGTAGCCGAAAGTGTTAAAGAAAACCCAGGTTTGTCCATTCCTCGTCGTTCTTTGGAATTAGCCATTCCACAAACGTCATTACACCGTATTTTGCATAAAGATTTGGGTCTTAAGGCTTATAAAGTCCAGTTAACACAAGAACTCAAGCCGGCCGATCATCAACAACGTCGTGTCTTTGCTGATTGGGTCGTTGAAATGCATGAAAATGATCCAGAATTCCATCGAAAAATCATCTTGAGTGATGAGGCCCATTTCCACCTCGGTGGCTTCGTCAACAAGCAAAATTGTAGGTGTGACTGTTTGGTGCGGTTTATGGTCCGGCGGAGTCATTGGACCTTACTTTTTCGAAAACGAGGCTGGAGCAACAGTTACGGTGACTGGATTGCGCTATCGAGAGATGATTAACGATTTTTTATGGCCGGAATTGGATGGTATTGATCTGGACAACGTTTACTTTCAACAAGACGGCGCTACGTGCCACACAAGCAACGAAACCATTGATCTTTTACGGAAAAAGTTTCCGGACCGTGTTATCTCTCGAAGAGGTGATCACAATTGGCCACCGAGATCTTGTGATTTAACACCTTGCGACTTCTTTCTTTGGGGCCACGTGAAAGAGAAGGTCTACGCCAACAGCCCAGCGTCGATTCAAGACCTCAAAGATGGAATTCGTGAGGCTATCGAGGACATAGGGCAGCCACTTTGCGATTTGGTTATGGAAAATTTCATGAAAAGGATATTGTCCTGTAAGCGTGGTCGTGGTGGTCATTTGCCTGATGTTATTTTCCACTATTAACGGCATACCTTCCTCTTTATAATGAAATAAACATCCGATCATTTATATTAAAAATTGGCACTTTTCTTTAAATATCAAAATAACACCTCTTATTGGAAAACCCTTTATAATGTTTCATTAATTAGAACCGTTTTAATGTGGTCAAGGAACTTAAGATTTCCAACAATCTGCTAGTAAATTTTTATGTACACATGCACCGGTGTAGATATCTTCCTACAAATACGTGTTTTAAAATTTTGAATAGCACTTAGTCGTTTTATGTCTAGCTAAATAATATTATCGACACGAATGAAAAACAATATAACCTCAGACTAGATTTCAGACCAAATAGTATTACTTTTTCTGGTATGCATTTCTCTTCAAGTAACTACAGAAAACAAACAATTAATTTCAATTTAAGCATAGTCAATATTATACATCTCTGTAATGTACATCGCTCATGCCAAAGAATGCGAAGGTGTCCGCTATATGGTGTCCGTCGAGAGAGTTTTCATTGTATAAAGAACACTGCGATTTACCCCTTCAGCCAAAGTTAGTGATTACCTACCCGTCATGTTTTCACATTTTTTATTAGTACAAGGTAGGTATTGAGAATAGCAAAATGCTGGACTTTACCTTCCGCTTTTTGTGTCATTTAATTACACGTTAATATTGTTTTGGTGTCAACATGCTTAAGATTTTAATTAGGTTTTTATACATTTTACCTCATATAAAATAAAAACTTGTGCAGTTATGTTTTACTGTATCCGCGTCACTCGTTTTTACATAGTGATCGGATAGAATTAGATTTAAATAAATTATATTTTTCAGCATGTGTTGAATAGATAAATAAATCTTTATATATCTTAGAAGAAGAAGTTATACACAACGATAATTTCTTTGTTTTAAAATGATCTGCAACTATGCAAAGAGCTTTATAAAAGCTTGACATATCGTCTTTTTGATTTTTAAAATAAATAGAATATACTATATAAATTGATATTTTATTTAATTCTCCAAAGGTTACTGCGTGTTTTAGAGTCAAAAACAAATAAAAATGTCAGACCACCTTTACCTTTTAGTACAGTAAAATTAAATTAAAAACCGCCCAAACCCGGGAAACCAAAAAAAAAAGGTTTGAGTATCCTAAATTGTTAGTTGCCCTCAGCTCTAAATGTGATAAAAAGTCTCTGAAGCCAGAGCGTCGGGTTTGGTGAAGGGGAGGGGGAAAGGGATCCAAAGATTGTGTTTTCTCAGTTTTTTGCTAATATCTCGAAAACTATTTAATCTAGAGCCACAGAAAAGTTCAGACGCATTTTTTTGCTACACTCAATAGTTCAGGATATATTACAGTCCAACGGCACCGTCAAAAAGGGGTCTCTCGGGTTAAATCAGGTAGAAGGTTGTAACGGGGAAATGCCCAAAAGTATGCACGAGTCCCGTCAAGACCAATGGCTGATGTTAAATCCCGTAGCTCATGCCGCAGATGGGGTGGATTCTTAAATGAACTTACCTAAGCGCACACAAAGAAAAGCTCACCGATTTCCAAAACTCTTACTAAACTGATAGATGTTCACAAAAGAGAGCGTCAGCAGTCGTAGATTGAAGGGTTCTGATGGTCGGTCACGCGACTACTCGTGAATCCGACACCCTGTATATAGGTTTCGTGCGAAACCTCACCCTGTGTGTAACTTACCTCGTGGAAGCTTTATTAAAATTCACTCTAACGTTTCACAATCGAGACTCAACACAGAATAAAAACTATATACACACGTGATTTATCTTAAATAATTTTGCCGAGGAAGTCCTCTGAAGGCTTCCTTCTTTTAAAATAATCAAAAAGAAATACAAATTAGAATTAACTTTTCTCTTGAACAAAGGTATGTAAACTTTAAGTGAAATTTAGAATAAGCACCACCGTGCTTTTTAATAGCTAAAGGAACAAAAAAACAAAATTAACGCTGCTTCCTCTGGACCAGGGATCCACTTACAAAAAAAACAAAATACAAATAATAGACCTTTCTTGCATTTATTAATAAACAATAGTAATAAAAAAATAAATTAAACACACAAACAAGAATATAAAAATAACACTACAAAAGAATGTCAATAAATAGTGTGAATTGATTTCTTTACTGGAGAACAAAGTTGATAAAATAATGAGAAAATAAAAATAAAAACAAGTTATTACCATAAACAAAAAGAAATGATTCTGTTGCGTTAAAATTTCAAAATATGAAACAAAAGATCAAAATTCAAGTATTAAATTAATTTAACCAAGATAATCTTGACAATAAATTTCTAAGTAGCAACAAATGAACTTTATATCTAATAACAAAGAAACGGTAGCCAAAAGTTGTTAATTATGTTGCAACAATTCAACAAACACCAGCTAAAATTACCTGGGAACGTTCCTGTTACAAATTAGTTAAAAATATTGATCATAAACATAATAATTTTATAAGAGAATGAGAAGTTAATCTTGTCTAAGCAAAGTTTTTGTACGAAATGTTTCGCAAATTCAAAGTTCTCCTAGTCTTTCACCAAGTGAAACAACCATTAAAAATTCAAATAACAAAACAAAATAGGTCTTTCTTACGTATAAATGAAATCTTTCTTCCAGATGGTATGTGCAGGTCTCTGATTCCCAACGACAGCAGCCCATCCAGATGATATATGGCGCAAAATTTCACAATCGTCGGGTCTCACCAATGTTCAAGAAAACTTAGGTTCCAAGGAACAATCACTTTCATTAACGTTAAACAAGAAACACAAGAACAAAATCCAAGTGTTTATACACAAACTTTAAAACTGAAACCACTTTGAGTCTTAAATGCTCTTTGATTTATTTAATCTAGAGCTTCCAAGGTGTAATACACACAGTTCGATTCTTCACGGGGCGGGCAGTTTCTGTTCTCAACAGACCATTAAACGTTTCACCAAAGCGACCAAAATTGTTGCGTTTCTACCCTCTACAAGTTTTATTTCTTGGCAAATACCAGCGTAACTTTAGATGAAGCTGAACCTCTTCCCACAATAACAACTATTCGAAGTATCACTTTTTGGTAAACAAACCGATTTTCTTCCGTGAATAACACGACAAAGACCCAACGAAACCCGGATTTTTCGAGTCCGATCTATCTTTCTTATACTAAGAGAATCGCTTAACTTGAATTAGGTTTGTAACCATTTAAGGGTTTGTAGAGGCAACGCCGAAAAAAAATATGCCCCCACATCGATTCGAGTACGCAGCTACCAACATAATCCCTAGTCTCTCTGCGTCTCCTGTCACGCAGCTTGCGCTTACCGGAGTGGGGTTGGGAAGCCAGATGCACGACCTAACAGGTCAAAATGCTAGTAAATTCCACTCCTTAGATTTTCAGCTTGAACCTGACTTAACAAAGACCGTGTGACTCCAGCATTCGCGACTAAGATTCCAGGAACCTTTTATTTACGCCTGAATCTTGATATTTGAAAAATCACAAAAGGCACGTCCGCTGGAGCCCAGAAGTCGAGACCACGAAGTTATTAATTCTTTAAAATAAAATTTTAACAAACATCCGTTCATAGAATGAAATAATTTAAATATTACGCGTCAGAAAAACAAATATCTGAACGAAATTGAAAGACAGGGGCGGATTTAGTGCGAATTTTAAAATAACATTACAAGGTTTTATTTTTTATCTTGTATATATTGTTAGTAGAAGGGAGAATATAAGTTTTCGACCTTCGTAGCCCTCGGAAGAACTTTCTGTGGCCCAAAAAACTCAAGATTTTTGGACTTTTTTCTGTTCACTCCTAGCGAGAAATAGTCTACTATCACTTTGAAAGATGACAAAATTTCCGACACCTCTAGTAGGAGGAAGTTCTTTCTAATTTCAGTACCAAGCGAGCCACGGTTCGTCAAAGTTCGGCATAATTGTTCAGTAAAAAAAGTTGTATTTACAAAGAAAGAACGAACACTTACAAATGTACAGTGGTATTTCATATTATTTTAATAGATCAATCATATTTCTTGCGTTTGGATGGTCCTGGTTCATCAATAATGTCCACCATCAACTGCTTGCTGTTTTCTTCATCCCTTGACTCAGCTTCATCTTGTTCGAGCCCACTGAACGTTTCGTCATCATCTTCAACTTGCACCTCAGGCACATTGTCACATGAGAGGCTACAGCAGTGTTTAGATGCAGATGAGCAATGCAAACCTGACTTTCTGCAGCTGCATGCTTCACTGTAGCGTTTCTTATAGGGACAAGAAACGACTTTCAGCAGTGATTTCGGTGCTGTGTCTTTAATCATCATAAATGGAATAAGACCGGATGAGCCTTTCTTCCATCCTCATTCTAGTGGGTTTGTTTCTTAACCAACCATGTTTGAACCTCGTAATAAGTCCGCAGTGAATGAAACCTTGCTAGATCTGCTATAAGTGGCAGTCGTGCTAGATTAAAACCAGTTCTTGCGGCCGATTTGACAAACAAATGGTATATCAGATTGTCCAGTGGCTCACTGCTCTGTTTTTGACTGTACAGTGCCAGGATGAGCTGTTGACCTGCCTTCACTGTCCAATCTGGAGAGGAGTAGGGTTCTGAGAATTTCTTTGCTTCTACTTTCAGATGCGGGTATTGTTCATTGAGAGAACATAATTTTGATTTTCCGCGGCCAAACACTGGAGTTATATCACATCCTGTAAATGCACAAATGAATGAATGAAAGGTAAAACCCAACTTTTAGAAAAAATGGGAAATTTTGCCGAACTTTGAACGACTTTGACGCTCGCTTGTTATTGAGATTAGAAAAAACGTTTTCCTACAAAAGTTGTCGGGAATTTTGTCATCTTTCGAAGTGATAATAGACTATTTCTTGTTAGGAGTGACCAGATAAGAATTACAGCCGGAAAACTGAAACAAGTCTGGAAATTTTGAGGTTTTTTAGCCACAGAAAGTCCTCCCGAGGGCTACGGAGATCGAAAACTTACATTATTTCTTCTACTAACAATATATACAGGATAAAAAAATAGAACCTTCTACCTGATTTAATTCCAGGTAAAAGTACCCTGTTACTAGACTAATAGACGTTCCGATTGATTTGCAAACAATACTGTGACTATGTGTCCTCCCAATACGGCAAAGCTGTTGTCGTGTTTGATGGCTGCAGAGGACAACTAAATACTAAAGATGCGGAACATTTGCGAAAGTGTCGCTCATCTGTCAATGTAGATGTAAAAGTAGAAGACCACATTCAAATCATCTTTGGGCAGAGCGAGTTCCTTGCAAATCCAAAAAGTAAGAAACCGTTAATAGCCCTCCTGACAGTTCACTTAGAAGAAAGAGGATGTAAGATGCTTCAAGACCCTGGGGACGCAGCTACTCTGATTGTTCAAACAGCAATCCCAGAAGCTCAAAAAGATTGGAGGTGAGAGTGGTAGGTGATGACACTGACCTATTGGTCAAGTTAATTACTCTTGATTCCCCCAACTGCAGCTTGAAGATGATTGTGCCTGGCAAAGGCAACCAATCAAGTAAAACTTATAATATTCAGGGAATGCAGAATAAAATAGGGGACATAAAATCTGTTTTATTGTCTATTTATGCCTTTACAGACTGCGATTCCGTGTCCTGAGTATATAGAAAAGGGAAAAAAGCCCCATTTAGAAAAGTTCAAGGTAATGGGAAACTAAGACAACAATTACTGATTTTCAACAACCCCAGATGATATTGCTGATGTTCATAATGGTTTTTTCCTGTCTATATGCGGATTAAAAAAAAAAACGCAAAACTTGGATGTTCTACGTCACCAGATGTACTTAACGACTGTTGCAAATCAACCGGTGCAAAGAGAGTTTAAGTTGGCTACTCTACCCCCAACAAAAGCAGCAACAAGAAAACATTCACTGAGAGTGTATCATGAAGTGCAAAAGTGGCATGGTTGCAAGAAATACCCCCTGCAATGGGGATGGAAGAAGGTCGGTGGGCATCTGCTACCAAAAACAACGTCTTTTATTGATGCCCCAGAACACTTGCTATACATCATCTCTTGTTCATGCTCAGGTAACTGTCTGAACAATTGTGAGTGACGAAGAAGTGGACTTCAATGCACAACCATGTGCACCAACTGCGCTTAATACGGGTGCAGGGATACAGAGGTGGTTTATTGACTGTAATGAAGAAGAGGATTTAGTGCTACCACATGAAGAAGACGAGCAAGAACCTTCTCTGATAATAGATCTGGATAGTGATGAGAGTGACGATGAAGAGAAGTGACAATAATATTTGTACTAACTTTAAATAATTGTAAATATTAGTTTTACATAAATTATTGTATATTATGTTTATTAAAGAACAATAAATAAACAAAGATTTCTTTTGTTTTTCTTTCATTTATTTCACCTTCGTTTACTATTTAATATCATTTTAATTTAGGGTAATTTGACAACTTTCTTCAATTCGCGACGAAAGAATAAATTTTATTCCTCTATGTTTCCTGAACTATTGAGTATAGCAAAAAAAATGCATCTGACCTTTTCTGTAGAAAACTTTAGTTCTTTCATTGTTTATAGAGTAAGGTAAGCTCTAAATTGAATAGTTTCCGAGATATTTTGCAAAAAACTAAGAAAACACAAGTTTCTCACAATTGTCGATCCATTTTCGTGTTGTAGAGCCTTTTCATTTTACTTTACTAAAAATATTAAGAGTAAGCTGTCAATGGGGTCGCTAGGGCCTATCGAGCTGTTCGGGCTTGTTGGACTGCTCGGGCCTGTCGGACAGTTTAGACCGCTCGGGCCTGTCGGCTTGGTCGGGCCTTTCGGATTTGTCGGGTCGTTCGGCCTCTCAAGCTGTAAAGCTTATCAGGTCAATTAGGCTTTTCGGGTCTACGTCTGACATGTAGGGCCGCTCGAACTTGTCGGACTGCTCGGCCCTGTCGGGCTGTTCGTGCCGTTCAGGCCTATCTAGCTGTTCAGGCTTGTCGGGCAATTTAAACCGCTCGGACCTGTAGTACTGCTCGGTCCTGTCGGGCTTATCGTACCATTCGGGCCTATCAAGCTGTTCAGGATTGTTGGGCTGTTCAGGTCTGTCGGGCCGTTTGGGCCTGTAAAGCTTGTCTGACCTATCGAGCTTATCAGGTTGATCAAACTTCCCCGACCGTTATTTTTGTAGTCATTTGAAGCAGACGATTTTGCATTGCATCGGACCTAAATCGTCTTCGTGACTTTCCTGACTCGGATGGGTTATTTTCGTACTGAACCACAGCGAAAGATTTTTGTACTCCACCGGACAGTTTTCTCTACATGTCTCAGACGGGAATGATTTTTGTACTGACCCGAACAACTATTATTTTCATACCAAACCGAAGCGGAGGGTTCTTGTACTGCACCATGAACGGGACGAGTTTCTTCGTCGGGGTTTTTGCGCGGCCCGGTTCAAAGCCCGCGGTTAGGTCAGTTCGGGCCTGAGTTTAAAAATCTATCAGGCTTACGTCCGTCAATCGGGACGCTTATTCCTGTCAGGCCTATCGGGCCTCTCGAGCCTGTTGGTATGTTTGGACTGCTCGGGCCTAACAGGCTGTGGGAGCCTGCAGGGTCAAGCCTGTCGGGCCTGTAGAGCCGTTCGGGCGTGTCGGGCCGCTCTATCTTTTTGGGCCTATCAAGAAGCTGCCGAGTTTCTTTTGGGCCGCGTCAGGTTTATGCCCAGCTGGGTTCGGTCCTGGAAGTTTAATATTTAGTCATCCTTCATACCTATAAGTCACAAGGTGTCTTCTGTTAAATTCTGTTACCGAAGGGCCAGAATGTTTATATAAGTTGGGTTTTTGAAATGCAACTGCGAGTTCGGCAGAGTCAAAAGTGGTGCTTGTTCTGAGTTTAATGCGTGGTGGAGCACAAACGCGAAGTTTTATGGTAACCCGATGGTAATGCAGGGGTGTTATATTGCTTCTCATTGTTGAAATGAAGAAGGCGTTGGTGGAATTTAGCAGGGAGGGAAGTACTGTTACAGCATCGCCCTTTACTGTTGAGAAAAGCAATGCGACCGTAGCGGGAAGGTGGGCAATTAAGGCCCTATGAGTGGGTTGCCTGTATATGAGAAGGGTGTCAAGTAGGATGCGTCTGAGGATCTTGAGAAGGTGCTTTTTGTTTTATTCTATCGTCCTGCTCACGTACAGACCCATCATCTCCGCCCGACCACAAACTTCCTCAGAAGAGTAGAAATGCTCTAAGTGGAGGTTCCTTTGTCGAAATCTAGCAATCGCATATGGGGGTGCGGTAGCAAGAATTGATAATCAAAGATTTTATAAGTGTGTAACAGCGTCCGTAGATGGCAACCTGTAATTCCGCTTCAAAATATGACTTGTGATACCAAGGTAAGTGATAAGTACGCAGTAAAAGTTTAGATCTTTGTGTGTTTGATCCGATTTTCCATCAGTCCTAGTTCGAACGTTTAAAGATGTTAGTTACAAAGCGGTGTCGTCAGCAAATTACAACAGGTGAGCGTCTGAATCCTCGAGGCAAATAATGTGGTAACAGTAGAAGACTAATAAGAGGGCAAAAGATGAACCTTTCGAGAACGACGACTCGCGACGCGTCCATTCTGGACAAAGCTCAATGCACTCACACATGATGTTGGTGGATAGACAGATGGACGAATGTGAAGAAGCCCTTCGTGTCAAACTAGAGTAACCATGACTAAAGTGTGAAGACCTGCCAGGACAGAATTTAGAGGAAAGAGAAATTTTCAGAGTCTACTGACCAATATTTTCTCAAAAACTTTGCCGAAGACGTTAAAGAAAACGATGGGCCTGTAGGAAACTTAGCCTGTGAATGATTCGCTTATCTGATTGCTGCTTTCTTCCAGGTGCTGGTTTCGTCCGGAGTAAAGACCGGAGACAGCAGTTGAATATTAGGGTAAGAAAGGTAGTGGCAGGTACCAAAGGGCTCTTCTGCTAAGGAAGAGACAGAAAGTCGGCTGTTTCCGGAGGAGAAACTCGAAGACATAGGGCGATGACTGGATCTAGGCGAACATTGTAGTGGGTTGGAGAACTTTTCCCCAAACTCGAAAAAAGGGACTTTAAGAAGCTGCTGCTCATCTAATTAACCTTCTGCATCTCAGAATTTCGAGAGAAGGTTCTGGTCCTAAAGATGTCCTCAGCTCCGTGTCTGGCAGGTTCATCCGGCTTCTTGTTGCTGTGGATTAAGCTGTGTCCAAGAACTTAGATAAAATTGATTTTCTTTATCGTAGTCAATCTGTTCAAAACTTCTATATGTTCCTAAATAAAAGCAAGTTTCGTTCTGGCTGAGCAGGTTGCTTTTAATGCCGCCTCACCACTCATAAAATGACGTAAACCTGTGTCTGCAGGAAAGTGGGGAACTTTCCTAAAACAAAGCTGTTTTGAACACCATGGTTTTCTAGATACAGATTCTTGATCCAGAAGATTGCCTGTTATACATATGCAATCCATCTCTAGAGAACACTAGTGAGTCTGTCAATTTCTACCTTCGTTATCTTGTAGGTGGACAAAAAGCTATTCTGGTGTGTTCTATATTTATTTCTTTGCCAGACCATAACCATGTACCTCGAATTCTAAGGTAAGCTGCCATGCCTCCCTTCTGTATCCAGATAACAAGTCTTGGTGTCCCGATAGGACCTCGAGTGTGGTTGCAAAAGTTGTCTTTAAAACTTCAGTAATGTGAATAGGGATCTTAACTAGTCTTTGGGCAATAGTGATGCGTTCTACATTAGGCAAACTGGTTACTGAGCCATAATGTTACTCTTGCTCTGATAAAGTCTCTGTAGAGTCAGCAGGTCATCTAAGAACTAATTCCTCAAAAAGTCGCTTTTGATCTGCTTGCAATCTTGGTTTGCTTAAACCCTCTGTTTTCTTTCTCTTGGTGCAGAGGATAAAGTCATTCTCAGAAAAATAAACCTAGAGCCGATTTTCCCCATACCATTTCTCAATAGCTGCTATCTGTATTCAGTTCAGAAACCAAGAACGATACCGGACTCTTCATTATAATGATCGTCGCCAATAATCATTTTAGAGCTTGTAATCCTCTTCAGTTAGAAACGAAAAAAGTAAAACTTGGGTGGTATAACTGTTCGATCCCTGCTGAAGGCGTTCGATGGGGAACGTAAGCGCGAAATTTTGAATGTGAAGTCGCGGTTGACATCGCGGCAATGCATGGTGCTAATGTGGGGAGTGACATCCTTCAAAAAAATCTCGAACAGCGCAGACTGCAGTTACTCTTGGTGGTGAGTGGCTTACGATAAAAAGATTTTACAAATATGTATGTCGCTTCTAAAGTCCAAATTGCAATTAAAATCTTATTTTCCATCCTTGTCTTAAACAGCAGAAAAAGAAGAATAATTTAACGGGGTATTAGCTGCTGATTAAGATTATAACATGTACAAATGGCTTGTATTAAATTTGACGAACCTAGAAAGTCCCTCTTTTAGAAGTTGTAAGCAAGTTTTGCTTCAAAGTACACCTAGAGACATATTAGATTAGCACTCCAATTTTCTCTATAGCCTCACCACGTAGGCATAAATGAACGTTTCAACTAAGAACTAGTGTATGATTGACAACATTAACAGCTAATTTTAAAAAATGAACCTTTTGATTGGACGAGTTTTCCTAGAACTTAAATAACGACGTTTTAATCTAAATTTCAAGATTTCGTTTCAATCGGTTAGTCATTAAAACGGTACACACATGATCACCATCATCGTGGTCGTCGACAACTCAACGCAACTAATTTGCCTTAAATGCAATACAATGTAAACAGTCAAAGCGTTTGATGTTAGATAATACGTGGAGTTATTATTTAATAAACGACCTGGTTGGTCTCATCTAAAAGTTTTCTTCGAAACTCATCTCTGGCAAACTTGCAGCAATTTCTTGTTTTCTCTTATTATATTCGTGTGATTGTGTAAAGTGCTGTTGGTCAAGTCTGCCGGCTGTTGCCTTACCATCTTGTGGCACTTACGGTTCGCTCATTTATCTAGCGGTTAATGAAATTATAGCCAGCGTTAGGTCATCTCGCTGCAATCTTAGCACGCCGAGGAAGTGGAGCTGGAATTGCGGCCAGGGTGGTGCTTATTTCCTGTCGCTACCCAAAGCTCGTTTATTTCGCGCCTATGTCATTTATTTTGTAAACGTTTGCTCAGACAAAAAATATTTATGTTGAAATTAGAAAAATTATTTTTAAAAAAGTAATTTTTCTCGGACCGAAAAGAAACGAAAAAAGGGAAGGAAAAACAAATTTATTTTATTGGACATCGTTCCCTGCATGTAAACCAAAGAAAGTCAAGTAACCTCGACAAACGAAAACACAACAAAGTTAAACTTATAAATCCATAACGAGATCGAGTTTTTTCGGCACGCGCCCCAAATCTAATACACATTTGAGTAGGGTAATGCAATATCACATTTGTGTACTCTGTAGGTCTCCTTTAAGCTTCCTACGTGTTTGCGCTTTGTTTCTCTTTCCGGTACATATAATATTTCGGCGTTTCGTCGCGGTCGCTGTGGATTCCGAAAGATTTTACATGGGAAGTGTAACATGTAAACACTGCGATATACACAGTGTTTGCAGAGAGAGCGAGGCGATGACAAATTGCGAGTCAAGGTGGTCGGTGATAAACGGCGAGCGCTTAGCGCCGACCAGCGGGCAGCTAATGATACCCCTGTCCGCCCCTTAATGCCCTTATTGCGCTTTTGATCTAGTGCCGACACCTAGACCCAACTGCTTAGCCTCTACTGACACGAACAGAACCCTTAGATGAGACCTAGTAAATCTCCTTATGTCCTTCCAATTGACTAAGAAGTGGTCACATAGCAAACACTTACCGGCACTAATTAAACGGCATTATACTACTAAAAGGGAAAATACGTAAAGGAGTCAGGTCGGCCGTCTCGATTTCCTACAATTTGAAGGGTGTAGTTTGAAAAAAAGAATGACGCCGTCATTAAAGACAGCTCAGTGAAATGGAGTACCTAAATCCGTTTTGTAAAAACAGGCAAGTTTATAAAAGAAGCAGGCGGTGATCAGAGTGAATCTCGTTAACAACAAACACCCTCTTAGTTCAGTTGTTTTTAAAATCGTTGGCCTCCCCTGCCTTTTTAAACAGGTTCTTTTAGTAGGTGTTAGAGCGCACTCATTGCCCCCTTCCTGCGTGTCTTCATAATGCAGCAATCAACGCCGACTGGATGGCGCTTGCCTTGATCTCCTTTTGTTTTACACCCCAATCCACTCTTTTTTTATTCTCTCATCTTCGTTTCGCTAATAACCTCCTCGCTAAATGTGTATGTATACAAAGGGGAGGAATTTTAAAAAGCCACTCGCGTTTGTCATTTAAAGTGGCCTCTTGCTGCCTGCAGGTACGTAACGAAGCAGGTCAGGAAAAAATACGGGATTAAAAAAGGGAATCTTCGACTAAAGCTGAAAAGAAAAACTCAATTCGATGTGTATTATAAATTTTTGAGACGGCAAAGAGTATTCAGTGCGAATTTCCACTCAATTTCCCAACCTCGCAGTAATCTGACGAACAACAAAACTATTTCAGCTAAGAATTTTAACAGCTCGATGACCGCAAATAACACAAGACATTCCTCTTACATCACTGGCATGTCTGCAGGATAGATGAAAATGACCTCGGATTTCTAAAATGCATTTTCAAGATATTTCAGCTGATAAATCTCAGTAAGTCGTGCGGAAAGAAAAACGACGTTCATTTGTAAAGCTTGCGTGCGCCTACTATTATTTAGATATCGTCTCATCGAAATTACGAATACCGTAAATGCCTTGCTTAGACCCAGTTTTACTTACGGAAAAGGTTTTCCACACCATAGTATAGTGTAACTCGAGAAACGCGAGAGTTGTTGTACCGCATGAATGCGGTTCTTCGTCTTCAGATCGGATGCAAACCACTCAGCCTTGCTAGCGGCGATACATCTCCAATCCGGACCGGTTATCATCCCGCGCCGCCCCGGGGCTAATGTGGTATCATAGGCTGTAATTAGCCGACTGAGACTACAAGATAATGTACTTCGCCAGCATAAATCTTTCCATTCTGTCTCTCTTTTTAGTGTCGCGTTTGATTTCGGAGAAGCGAGATAGAATTTGTATAACCCTCCGGTGCAGATCCGAGACTGCCGTTCGCGGAGTCGAGGGGAAATTATTAAATTATATTATAAAAAAGATTCCTTGGCTGGTTCGTTGCGCATTTGAGGTTACGCCAACATCTTCGGGGAAGTTCCAAGAAAAGCTTTTGAAAACTTTTGCTGTATATATTCATACATTAGGAAACTTAGATACATATGTAATATGCGACATAAAAAAATTCTTTTAACAAGCGTTATAATTAGTTAAGAAATTTATCTTTTTTTTTATAGAAAATCACCAATAGTTACAAGACTAATAATAGCGTTCCAATTATGTTAACATCACCTGTAAGCATATCATAATAGAACTAAACAGAGATAAAAGATTAAAGGCCTACGTTGCGATTATAAAGGACATAATTTAAAGTCAACCTATAAGTTAAACTAATTTCAAATTGATGCTTTCAACTGTCGACTGGACCCAAACATCAAATGAGTTGCATATAATGCGCCTCTGCATATACCATATTGGTGAGACAAAGCAATAAATTGATGTTTGATAAAAGTGAGTCAGAAGTCTAGATGAACATGGTTTTCAAGAAATGCTTTTCCTTTTGGAATCAGAAGAGTAGTCTGAGTTTTGTTTGGAGTTAGTTGTACGAAACGAAAGAGCCCTAGATTTGGTCAAAGACAAGAGGTGAGTAATGGCGATTCTTTTTCTTTCTTTCCCGGAATCCCTTAATGCCCTATTGGGCATCTCTTCCATCTTTCTTTTCTCTCTTCCTATATATATTATTTGTTCTAGTCATTCCTTTCTCGATCTTTCTTTCTTCCTCTTGAACTCCATTACTTTTCTTACTAGTCTGGTCTGTTGCATTTTAATAATGTGTCCATACCAGTTTAAGTTTTTTTCTTAATTTTTGATCCGATTGATTTCTGTTTCAGTTCGTTTCTCATACATTCGCTTCTTAATCAATCCATTTTCGTTACATCCACTATCTTCCTCAGTTCCTTCATTTCTGCTGCAATTAAGGAGTTATCTATGTAACTTGGTATTGTTACCCGGGTCTCGCTTGCATACAACAGTGTTGATATTGTTACTGCGTTGTATACCTTGAGCTTAACTTCTCTGTCTGTTTCTGTTTTTCCATATATTGTGTTGTTCAGATTTTGTTTGCTTCTTTTTTTACTCTGTTTGCTATTTCCTGGTCTCTTTTACTTCTAGATATTCAAACGTTGACACTGTCTCTATTTAACGACCATTGCCATATGACGAGTTTCGATTTACATCCTCTGTCTTCTTTTATATTATTATCATAGTCTTTGTCTTTTTGATTTTTATGTTCATTTTTTGATTTTCAATTTCGCGTAAAGCGTGCTTTACTGCCACTCCCGACAATACCCGACGCGCATTCCCAACAGCCATGAGGTTTTAACACAATTCTAACAAATACACCACAGGAAGAGGAAGGAATCAAATACACTTGAGAAGAAATAAATATGGAAGGGTTGGGCGAAGAACTAGCAAGAGTAAAGATAGGAAAAGCAGGAGAAGCCGATGACATTGACCCGAAAATGATAAAGTGGTTGGAAGATGAAGGTAAAACTTGGCTGCTAGAAATTATAAAAGAACCTAATGGTACCAATGCACAATTACAGACCTATTTGCCAGTCAGTAGTCAGTAGTTTTCAAACTATACACAAGGTTAATAGAAAAAAGCTAAGGACAGTATTGTCTGGAAAATTGGAAGATGAACAAGCTGCATTTAGACACAAAAGACGGACAACAGACAACATAGTGATAGTGAGAAATGCAAATGAAAAAATGAATAAAGAAGGAAAATATGTATACCTCACATTTATAGACATAAAGGCGGGATTAGACTCTATCGATAGAAGTAGTAAATCCTGGAAGAAGAATTATCAAGATATGTAATTAAAAGTACATACAGCAAGGTGACTGGCATGATACAAATTAATGGCAGAAGATCAAGTAAATTCAATACAAAAAAGGGATAAAGCAAGGTGGCAGCCTCGGTCCAGTACTTCTTATACTAGTCATGGTCAAAATACTGAGAAAGACTAAAATGGTTGGGAATCATTCGCAAACGACGTCTACGCTGGGGTACTCAAATTTAATGTCGGCAAGACTAGAGGAACTTCTATATGCGGACGACATTGTGCTGATTGCTGACAATATGAAAAAAATGCAGAAACTGATAGAAATATGGGTGAGAAAAGAAGAAAACCACCTACAGGAAGCAGAGATGCAACTGACCTTGAAGAGTATTATAACAAGAAAAACTTACTGTTGGAGCTATATACTATCTACCTAGACATAACTTAAAGAAATAGCAGAACAAGTTTCGACTTGAACATTCTGGAGAGAGGTGTACTACAGGCGGAGGTCTGAACTCTAAACACGTAGATTGGGAGTTCAGACTTACTACTACCAAACAACGTGAACTAAGGCTGTAATTTCTATAATCCCTGATCTACTAGATTTCTTCATTTCAAGAAAAGTCTCAACTAACTTCATCGAAACGGAAGATATATTAGACAATCATTAAAAAACGGACACGTCCAGGATTAGTAAATAAAACCACTAACTAGTAAGGGTTTAAACAGTATATTCAAGAAAACATCAGACTGAATATACAGCAACATAATGCAGATCAGTTGGATACTGAGACTAAAGAATTTAGCGCAGTGATTCAGACAGCTGTATTCAAAAACACACGGGAAACTGTTCACAATACTAAAGAAATAAGGAACATTGTGCATGAGAAATGGCACCAATCAAGAGATCCACAAGTCAGAATGTTCCATTGTTGAGTAGTGGTGTTTGGTCTTCTGTCTTTATCTTACTCACGTCCTAATACAGCGATGCTTAATTGACTTAACTTTGATAACGCGAGAGACATAAGGAGGTTTTTGGTGTTACAAGAGTAAGCTTCACTTGGTATTTATTTATATTTGTGCATTGCAAATTCACAATTTGTTTATGGTAAACCTCATTGAAAATGGTTTCGTGAGACTTGCAGACAGTTGTCTTTACCGAGTTTCATCAGAATTGTGCAAATGCTTGGAAATAAACATTGTTAATTATCGTTTCGTGGATTAAACTTTATTAATCCAGAAATTGTGACTAACTTAGTTAGGATCTTGAAGATTACGAAACCTCTAGTGCTAATTACAAGAACTCTTCAATCATTAGTGATTTTCTTTGAAATTATGGAACCTTCTCGTTCATCGAAAGCTTGTTAATAAATTCATCGTTGTGTTTAAAAGACCTAATTAGTAGGATTGAATGAATTTGTGTGTGTTAGAATATGCACCAATGCAGAATTTGTTAAACATTGTTTAAAGTACTGTTTGTTGTGTGCGTTGTTTCAAACGCAAGAAAGGGTCATTGACCATTCCGCAAGCCGCTGGAGTTTTGTAAAGTAAGAACAAATCCTACAGTAATGATCCAGGTTTTGGTATCGACTTCTGTTCCAAACTGAAAGACAATCAGCTGTTATTTATAACCATAAGGTATTAATAGATCATTAATTATTTAAATTTATTTATTATCTACTTTGTTTGTATTACGTAATAAAGTCAATAAGTCAGATTAACAGTTTTGTGGGTAGCTATTGTAAAAATGGATGCCCAAGGTTAATTAATTTAGACTTATAATAATATCTCTCTATTATATTAACGTTTTATCAACATTAGATAGCAAGATTTTATAATGGGGTGTTCCTGGTAAGACGTTCTCTTTCATTTATGATTGATTGTGTATCAGACAAGCCTTCCCGTATTTTCAAATGTGGCAAGTTAAAAATCTTTTTATTCAACAAGCCATTTCACGACACTTTTCCCCTCTCAAACAAACAGGTGTTAGCGTTTGTGATTTAGAAAAAATAAACAGATCTAGAGTGAGAGGAAACAAACAAATAGAGACAATAAAATATAATTAGAGAATCTGAGATTATTTTGATTAATAAAAAAGTTATATTAATTAATGGAATTCTTTGAGTTTGTGAAAGTCTTTATGATATTTTTATATTTAACACAGTATGGAGCTAAAATTCTTACAGATATCTCCTCGTGTTAATTAGATTCTGACTATGATAAAAAAAAATAAACTGTGACCTAATTTTGATTTTACTTTATGCAACTGCTTACTGTTGTCGTTGATTACATTATAAAGGTCAGGTAATAAGTATGTGACCTACTTATTAAATTATTTTGTCAGAACTATTTTAATTAACAAACAAATATAAAAAAGAATCCAGTTCTCATAACCACTCGCAAGAAATATACCAAAAGAACAAGATATGAAAAAACTGATATTTAAATTACTGATACTAATTAAAATGTGTCCCACAAGGGTAGATTTTTAGGCCAATTTAATTTTTATTACAATTAATAAAAGCGACAATTACAACAGCAGTTAAAAAATTTAAATAAACGAGTGCAGCGAGCGATTAAGAAACAGAATTTATTTATTACGTCTTCCTCTATTATTCCTAAAAAGTTTTGTTGTTGACATTTCCATTCGCTCATTTGAAACCAAGAAAACAAATCGCCGACAAAAGTCTTCGTTATTTTTATAATTGATAATGACTCAAAAGCAACAACAATCGTATTAAGAATTACTGAAGCGAAAAAAAAAGATCTAGCTTAAAAGCGTCCGAAAACTTCTTAATTGGGAAAATCTCCAACGAGCTCATTTTTTAAAATCTTCTTTGCCTTCTAATATTTACACAGAGAGAAACTCGCTGTCGCCAATGTATAGTATAACAACGGAACGTCATCCTTAAAAGAACTTGCAATTCGCTATATTTAATTATCCCGGACGTGTGATGCTTTAATCATTATAAGTAGGTACCTAGCAAAAACGAGTTTCCAACTTTATTTGTTTTCTTACACAAGTCTGAGTGAGCGCGGCTAGATTATCTTGATTAATGGCAAATATTTTGACAAATATCGCGCGCAAGTATAAGAACTCAAGAGTTTTAGATGAGAAATAACCGAGCTATTGGTTTTTCGTTCGAGGGCCAATACACCTTTATTATATTCTGATAAATTGAACGTCGTTGTGCAATGCTAGTCGGTTATAATATTTGCTTGGAAACACAATGACGTTTTTCAAATATAAAAGCAATTAAACATTGTTGGCAGTCAACAACATATGAAGACAGAATCATATGTTAACCACTTCAGTCGAGTAGTCATTAACCGCGACGGAAATTCAATATGAGGGAACAGAAGCACCGCAACCCTTCAAACAAACCTACGATGCCTTCCGCAACTGTTTCGTATTTATCCCCCCCACTTTTCTCTACAATTTTCTGGAAAATAATATTAAAACGTTAACCTTTTACCGCCGTTTTTCCTTTTTAATGGAAATTTTCGTTTATCTACATGTAGTTATTAATTACTCGCAAAACTTTGCTAACGAAAATGCCTTGTTCTTACAAGGGATAGCCATACAGCTAATAACAGCACCCTTAATCTTGTTCCTTCGTCCTGTCAAGGATAATCATAATAGCGTTAGACGAATGAGTCCGTCGTGGTTAATCGTCAGTGACTTACTAATTACCAGCATAGACAATGGAAGAAGGGAAGAAGATATCGGAAATCTGAGGGGACGGTAGTACCTGTTTTTGCGATCTTGCGATAATCGCGACCAGATGTTTTCTAGAAGATTTAATAGTAATAATAATAATAATAAAATGTTCCTATTATTTTAGACGTGGTATCGGTTTAAAGATCCTTCCCCTCACATGTTTCAGCGGAACGCTGCTGAACATCAGGAATGTTTAACTTAGCGGAGAATTTATTTGTAAGAGCTGCAAGCTCGATGATGAGAACTGAAGTATTGCAAAGTTTGATAGCAAAGTTAAGGAAATCCGTGCGGGTAAACACCTTTGGTTCGTATCTTTCACGCAGCGTTTAGTGCAACCAAGGAATTAACCGAAGCAGACGTGGATGATTAGAAATCGCGTCTTTAATCTCGTTTCAAAATGGAAGGTGGTTGGTTAATGTTTGTCTTAAGGATTACATGTAAAATGCACTAGCAAATCTTAACGGTATCCATCTACGTCTTCCTTTATAATTAGATTTTTGATCATATTTGAAGCGGTAAACTGTTACGATCGATACTTTAAGTACGTAAAATATTTTTATTGTTGTTTGTCACGATGTGTATGCAACGGGTTATAGTTAGAAATTTCCAATTGGAAAGTTACTGTTATCCAAAATCTTTTATTTGTTACAGCATGTATATCTTACAACAGCTATAAGAAAGCAAGCCTTAATTGCCCACTTGAAGAAACTGAATAAAAACAGACTAATTATTACGCACGATATCATTACTCAAACGAGAATAAAACTAGCAAAACAAGAAAACAGAAAATTCTACAAACATTTTCGATAGAAGTGACCAATCGCTTAAGATAAGACCAAAGCCAAAGAAATGAAGTTGGGTAAAACTGTGGATTGCACCCTTCCTAGTAACCTGAGTGGTGTCGAACTCGTTTGATTTTTTGTCGTCCAAATAATTGACGTCATTAAGAAGTCTTTCTTGTTCTATTCTATTGTTTAAGATTTCGACATCTTCTTTACATCCTGAAATGACATTTCTAAGCAGTGACATTTTGACGACGTTGTTTCAAATGTGAATGTGACGTAAATGATAACCAATAAATAACGTGAACTAGACGTGATTTTACTTGCTAGATGTTCTTCAATATTTTGTGAGTTTTGAAGCAGGAACCAAGACGATCTGCTTAAAATATTTTCTACTGAGATCTCTGTGTTTATTTTCAATGTAAATGTAATACATAGAAAGTAATTAAATGCAAATATGGTTAGAATTTTAAAACATGAATTACGCTTTATTGCTCTTGAATCTATTTCTGACTAGTTTGGTAATTGTTTTGCCAAAAGTTTCTAACCGCCGAAAATAAATTTCTTCTTTATATATTATTCAACGCTTTGAAAGGGAAACAGAAAGAGCAGCCGTCAATGCATTTTCAATAAGTGTTGAATTGGACAAACTAACTCTGAATACGACATGATTTTTGGTCTTTTCAATTATCATCACTTATCATCCTTTTATGAACCGACTAGACTTGTCGAGTAAGTTAAATTATTCGAACCAATGAAGTTTGTCTTACTAACACACTTACTTTTATTTTAAGCCTTGTCGATTAAAAGGACACAAACATTCAAGGCAGACTAAATCCTGGGGCAAGTCCTGATCTTGAAGCAAGTGACAAGTATCGTGTTCAAAACATACAAAATTGGTGTTGCCATTTAAATTTATAATTTACGTTGCATAAGCTTGCTTTCACTTCTTACTTTTCCGAGCCAGCCGCTATCCCCACCTTTATCATCTGCCCTTGATCACCAACTCTATACTGTTGCAACTCTTAGCTCTAAATCCACGCTTCGTCACCTACAGAGACTGGAAACGTGACGACTAGGACGCGTTCCGGACTTACGTCACCGACAACTTCCCAGTCGATCCGCCCCTGATTACTGTCCCCGAAATCGAGGCCGCCGTTCACAGCCTTACCACCACCATACAAAACATAGCTGACACCTCAATCCAGCTCAAATGCACCAACGCCGACAGCAAGAAACATAGTCTGACTTATACAAGAGAAACGCAGACTCTACAGAGAATTCGCCAGGACCGTCATACTCTAGTCAAGACGAAGATCACAGACAGGAAGCTCCAAACCATGACAGGCTGCAGAAAACAAAGCAACCCTCACACAACGGCAAGATAACCACGAAACCTCAAAAGAAAGCAGAAGTCTTCGCCAATCTGCTCAAGGAGATTCACCAGCCTCCGGACGACCAATCCCTGTTTCGACTAAGATCACCTCCAACACGTCAATGACGCGATCCAGGACAACCCCCCGGATAAAAACTGGTACGAGTACCCCCGGAGCCGCCTTCTGAACCCTCCCCCCCCGCCATCGGATATTCTTCTTCGCTCCCGCTCCCCATCTTCGACAGCTTTCTTCGCTGAGGCCACTTCCCGACCTCCTAGAAAACCGCCCGCGTTGTCATGATTCCCAAGCTCAACAAAGACCACCACGATCCCTCTTCCTATCGCCTCATCGCTCTGCTCAAAGTCTTAGGCAAGATGTTTGAGAGAATTCACGCCAACCTCATGATCACGTACGACATTCTTCCCTCGATCCATCTAGAATCCACTTTTAAAACTCCAGACGGGTGCGGTTCAAAACACAGAAAGGTGCATGCTTGCGATCTTCCTAGACAAAAAGCGCGCATTTGACAATGTTTGGTACGAAATGCTTCTTCAAAAGCTCCTCACCGCTGCGCATCATCCGGAGTATCCTGATCCGCGATCACCACCGGGTAGGAGTTGGTCGACAACTCTTCCACGTTTACACTCCGAAGGCTTGTATCTGGCAGGGATTCATCCTATCCCCGCTTCTGTTCATCTTTTATTGCCACGACATCCCACGATCGCAGAACAAACCCGTCGCGCTGGCGCAATTCGCCGACGATACCGTGCTTTGAGCCACTGCCGCTTCCAGGAATCTGTCACGCGACCTCGAGCGTCTAAAATCCTGGCTCCAGTGGTGAAGGATCAGACCCAATCCCAACAAGACCCACATGATTCTTTTCAAACACCCGACACTGCACGAAACCGTATCTCTCGGACAACAACTTTCACCTCGAACTGTGAAGCAACCGTTTCCAGTTGTCTCCCACCGTCATCTACTTGGGCATCATGTTTTCGAATAACCTTTTTTGGATCGAAGGATTGTTGGGTTTTCGCGGCGGCATCCGCGGATGCCACCAGTGCACCCTCATCCACACCTACAAAACATTAGTCTGGGGGTCTTGGATTATCACTTCATCTATTACTAGGCTGCTGCAGACTCGTGGAATCGCTTCGCAGGAATGAGAGGACTATATATCGGAAGCTGCTTCGATTGGATCGCTTCCCCTCTTCTGGGAATGTTTGCGATCTAGCCGGAATACCTGCAATAGACACCAGACTCGACCTTATGCGGGGCGGCTTCGTGAAGAGGGCCATCGGGCAGAACCAACCGCCACTGTCGACACCCTAAGAACTCCCACCGGCCCCATTCCCAGGAAACCCAAGAAAAAGCTCAAGCACCCTCCAGCTATTCTTCTTGCCCAATTCCCTAAGCTCCCCGACGACTTCCAAGACATTTTGCAGAGCACATCTTTGGCCACCAGATTAACCAACCAAGTCCACACCCAATACCCGGGACTTTCATTCACAACACCTCCACAAATCTGTAACCTTCATTTTTCTTTTTCCCCGCCACAATTCTGTTTTCTGTTTCAGGTACCAGCAAGACTCCAAAAGCCAACGACATGCCGGAAGCCGAGCAATGGTGGGTTGCGGTGCACTCGTAGTACAAGTGGACGCGCTCAATCTTGTTGCCCTTGTATCAGTGGCGACGGAAAAGTCGACAAAGGACTGGAGACTTCCACACTTCCCTCCTAGCCGATCAGGCAGGATACGTTGCGGGAGGTTTACGATCGACCATCTCATCCTATTGTTTATCTTGGACGAAAAGGCTCATGCCTACGAGTCGCTTCTGCTGCTCGGCAGCAACAGGAACAATTATGATTTGACCCTTTGAGCTTGTTTCACAATTTCACAAATCCTTGAAAGTATCAATTGGGAACATATACACATATTTTAATTCCGTTAAAGTGTTCAATATCTCTTGATTCTGAATTGATACCCGAGGCACTTGGTAGAATCGTATGCTTATTAGGCCTCATCCCATGTTATCTTCGTTTTCAAGAAGACTGCTGTCAAGTTCGACAACTCTTGCGTCTCGATCTTAAAAAGTTCAACACGAGTTTTAAGACACGTTATTTTTCAAGTACTTAGTAGACGCCTTTTGTGTTTTGTTTTATGTCCGGTCACCTAGTTTAAGTAGGATTACCTTTTTATTACAAAATGTAAATTGAGTTATAAAACATAGAAATCCTGTTGGTAAAGCTGTTTGTCGATACTATAATCTCTATAATGCAGAAACTCAGTACGTCAAATATGCACGAGAAAATTTAAATTTTCTAGTTCTGATAAGGTTTTTACTTGACTAGTTATTAGCAGTGCCGTTAATTTCCATTTAGAACTAATTTTTAATACATTCATTAAAATAGTAAATATGTGAAGATTTAAAATAGAAATGGAAAAAAAGTTTTGTAGAGCGATTCAATTTGGAAAAGTGTTAAGTCTGATACATATTACGAGTGTTGTTCTCTTAGAATTTATTGTTTTCCCCCAGTTAACGTCTTAAAGTACCGTAGGTATATAAGACAAAACTTTCGCGATGACGTGGAGGGTGTCAGTGTTACAGTAGCGTGGAGTTTGCTCACTGTTTTAAAGTGTAATAATATCAAAATCAGTAAAATAAATTGAACAAAACATGCCCTTAATTGCGAATAGAATAATGGAGTAAGCTCTTAATGCTTAATACGTACGTAACTTAATGTGTTGCGAATGTATCGTGAAGCGAACGGCTGTTTTATTCGTCTCCTACTAATTTCGGCTTTGTTAATAGTTTGAGGATGAAGTTTATGCCTTAATTATTGTTGGGATTTATTAAATTGATCCTCACATAGCGCTCGGCGTGAAAAGAACGCTTGCCGTCATCAATTATCGTTAGCCGGCAACGTGTTCTTGTCAAATTTTCATAATTAGGTTGCCGGCAGTGTGGAGTGCCATTGTGGAGGCTTAACGAAGAGCTAGTTGTTAAAATATTATTTGCTTTCAATACGCGCCTCTCTCGTTACATGGATGGCTGTGAATCGTTTTGGCGGTGCTAATTATTTCGCACCTCGCTACTAACTTACAATGGTAATCTGACAATAATCCGCTGCAGTTACAATGTCTATTATTCCGATACCCTTTCAATTGTTACAACCTGGCTGATGATGTACCATTAAAGTTATGAACTGAAAACGCTTCGTGAATATAATGTAGTAGTGTACAGTATATACATATACATCGGTGGTGGTAAAATATTATTTCCAGATTAATTTAATCACGAAATAACCTCGTCCTGTGTAAATGTGGTATTCACCAGAATTATTATCTTGTTATGTGTGAGTGAGCTATACACGTATAATTTTGATTGTTAATTGTCAATGTAAAAACTGAGTTAGTTAACAAAATGACTTTTTATTTTTAAAAAATTCTCTCGAAATGATACTCGTGCTTGGATCTTAATATTCTTGTAATTATGTAGAGTTCGTTTTTACATCATAGGGAACGATGATCCGTAAGAAAAGGGGTCTTATCTTCACCTCGGTCGAAATTGACTTTTTGCCATTTCATGAAACCAGATAGGAAACTGGACCCAATGGCTTTTTTCCCGATCGAAAACTTCAAATATTATATTTTTGAGGTTTAAATTTCAAGGAAGAGGACTTTCAATTTTTCTAGTATAGTAGGCACTGCAAAATTAATCTTTATAGTGTTTAATCAATCAGACCTCAATTGCATTCACACGCTCTATAATAACATTCACATTTACCTGAAACCGAACCTATGCAAGAACTGCCAATTAATTAATTAACCTCCAATTTTGTTTCTTCGAAGATTTCATGCCCTCTATAGTGTTTTCCAAATTCATGACTCGCTATTAGGATCTCGAAAACTGAAAGAGATTCAAAGTCAGTTAAATCAGAAAAAAGTTGCCCAATTTGAAGATCAATTTATTGCTGTTTTTGTTTTTTTAAAAGGATCCACAGCCTGTTAAAGATGAAAATACCCGATTCTCTTCAAAGTGAAATATCTCGGAAACCAGCAAAGATAGAAAAGAACGGCGAGAAGAAAATTTCCCAAAATTTACTCCGGAATGCAAAAAAGATATTTATATGATCGCCGTTTGTTTTACTACAGTGTTGGAGCATAAACGTGAATTTTCTTAAATGAAACACCTATTTTATTTTCATATCATTAAAAGGCTCGTTTTTTAGTGTTTTTTTTGACATAATTATCCTTTTCTTTTACGAAGTTATGGAGTGAAAACTATGTTTCATGAGAAAACATAGTACGTCATGATTTATTATTACATTAAACATATGACAAACGTAGATTTCTGTTAAATAGATTGCATTTGTTACGGAACAATAAATAAAACAAAAGAACAACACTTCCATAGAATTTTATTTAATGAGCTCTTTAGTTAGACAGCGTCTTTCAAAAAAATTTATCGTTGGCAGTACTTTATCCAACTAATAAAGCAAATACACGAGAATTCATAGTCATAGGTTGGTAGATGCAACACTAAAAAATAAAAAATAAAATAAAACAGAAGTACCAGATAGAAGTCGGTTTTGATTTTTGCTTCAATTTTACTCAGTGTACGACAAGTTCTCGTTTTTGAAACTCAGTGGATTTTTATTTGAGTTTTATAAAAGAATGGACTTTTCCAACGAACAAAACTCGATCTATTCGTACTTTACTTTCAATATTTTAATCGTTATCCCTAAAACACGCCAGCCGCATAAAACTTTTTTT
>VTPC01090027.1:318446-341115 GCA_011009095.1 Ignelater luminosus
CCAAGCCCTGAGATTGATAACTAGGGGTCCCAGCTCTACCCCTATTAACGCGATGGAATTGCAAACCGGTGTAGATCCCCTATCGGTAAGAAGAGATCTGGCAGAAATAAGTCTAAATGAAAAGGTAAAATGTTTGGAGATGAACTACTGGAAAAACTATAAGCCATCCACTTAGCGATTAAAAACACAAAAAACCTTCTCTGTAAAAGCGTCCGAGCTCGGAGACGCATATAATTTGGATATAAAACAGAAAGTACCCTTCCCAGGACAAGCAGTTAGAGATTCTTTGGTGCGCCACATGCTTAAGACGAGGTTGGACTTGATCGACCAGATGAATAAAAGTGAAACTCCATCAGCCATGTAAAGAGCCATTGCACTGGAAACCATTCATGAAAGATATGAAGTCACAAAGTCGATTTACGTGTACACCAATGGCTCGGCGCTTGATGCTCGTGGTAATAGAAGCGCAGGAGTTCACGCAGAAAACTTCTAGATCTCGCAGGCAGTCGGGGCATTGGTCACGAATCTTGATGGAGAGGTAAAGGCTGTTCTCTCAGCCCTTGAACGCCTTAAAGTCGATCTTGAAAATAAAGCAGTTCTTATCATTGATTCCCAGACAGCTATTCTGGCTCTCACTTTCCTAAAAGATAACTGTTCATCGTTTGATGTCCGCCGCAGTCAGCAACCGATGTCAGAGTTGATAGGGTCTGGGTGGACTATCTGCCTACAGTGTATCCCCAATTACTGTGGAATCAGAGGAAACGAGAAAGCTGATAGATCCACGTACACTTGAAATTCAGCACAGCAAAAAAAGTACTAAGAGGAGTACTAAGAAGTGAGGTGAAAGCCAGGCATGCTGCGGGTGCGGAGAGCAAACCGTAACCGACTTTCTTAGAGACGCAACCGAGGCCTGCTTCTGACTGCACACAGGACATGACTACTTGAATGCACATCTCATAGCATAGGCGTCGTCAACTGATGCCTACCTCAACGACTGTGAAGCGCTTGCACAATTACAACTGCCAGCAAGACAAGATCAACAATACAGTAAGACTAGTGAAATTTATTGAGTTGCTCACCGCCAAATAATGATCTGTCAATAGGACAAATGGCGCAGAATTGTCAAAAAAACTTGCCTTAATAAAGCTGTAATTACGTTCGTGAGTTGGCCCATCTCCAATGGCCCATAATCGGGCTCCTGCCTTCTTTAATCTTCTTCCTAAACGAACAAAACGATTGAAAATCGAGATGTGTCCTTCATTAACCTTCTTAGTATTTAGAGCTGCAAAGATGATCATGGGTCAAGATGTCGCAACCAATAGGCTAGTTTTGGTGGTCAAGTACCGAATGGCATCAATGGGCCATCTCCGGTGATCTAAAGTCAGTTTTAGCCCTCCATTTACCTTCTTAATAAAACAGAAAAAGCACCAATCCTGACTATGTCTCTGCTTATGTTAATATTTCGAACTGGAAACTAGGGAAGCTCAAGTCAAGGTGCTTTAAGTATAGTGAGCGCGCGACAGCGGTCTGTAGGAAGCAACCATAAAAGCTTAAATAGCACGATACATCAGGCCTTATTCATCGAGTTTTAAATAATTTTCAAGGGTTGTAAAAATTAAAAGAAAAATTTAAATGAGACGTTCATTGTCTAATTCTGTGGTAGTGCTGTGCTTGAGAACAGATTTTAAAAGTCACTTACAATGATTTGTTTTGACATTATGGTTTTTGATCTGATAGTGTCCCAATGGCTGGCCTAGCTCAACAAAAAGGTACAGTTACGATTTTCTGATTGTAAAGGTGTTTTTTCTGTTTGTATCACTGCTAGAATTTAGATTCAAGATCTTAAATTTATATAACTAGTAAAGGAGGTGTTTGCATTTCATTTCTTTTTGTAGAAAATAAATTTTTACGAATAAGAATTTTTGTTTTTTTACATTGTAGTTGAAAATGTTTTAAATTAAAGTGGAATAGTTTAAAGGATTTATTATCAAATATCTGTGTTTGCATAATTAAAGATTGTGTCGAAAATGAGGAGTCGCTGGTCGGCCATCAAGTTAAAGCTTAAACTCTACTAAGTTTTGTATTTATTATTATTATATTATTCGATTAATTATTATTTAATTTAATGAATATTTCTGTATTTTATCTTAATCAGGCAAATTGTATTCGATATAAGACATTTTGATTCTCAATTTATCAGCAGCAACTTATTATTTTATTCGTCAAATTAAACTTAATACTCAGTTCAAGGTGACGCAGAAAGAACTTTTCCTTTTTCTGTTGCGACTTAGATTCTATTTAATTCTAAATTCTAAACTCACCTGCAGGAGGCTTTTGTCAAAAGCTCGAAGAGTAAAAGAAATTTTCAAACGATATCGCTGGGGTATGATTATACCCTAATTGTTTAATTCAAGATTTCTAGCAATAATAAAGGTGATCTGCTGAAAGAAATGTCAGAATTTGCTTGTAACCTAAATATTAGAGAAGATAAATAATCTCACGACCGATAAGGAAAATTTAAAGTGCTGTTACGGAAGAATTCTTACAAAGATTCCGGATAGAGCTAACAATACGGTAATGAGAACTCAAGTTTATTTTAATTAGGTAGATATTAATTAAGAATAAGTGTAGGAGGTTTAGAAAAGAATTGTTCGAAAACTTTTTCGCTGTTAACGAAATTAACAAATGTATTTTAAGAATATCTTTCTGTTACAAAAAGAAAAAAGTGATAACTTTATACTTTTCTTTATACCTCAAGAATATCCTAAACCAACTTTTACTAAATGATTCAAAAACTTTCAACAATATTATTAAATTAAAAAAGACAAAATAGCAAACTTCTTAATACTTATTAACAAGGACCAAGAGCTTAATAACAACACACTAATAATATAGGATAGCGTATGTATGCAGCTTTTAGGGTGTAGATTTTAATTTTAATTAGGATCGTTCCTTTATGTATCAGCTACATTTGAGGCAATTTCCTCAGCTTCTTGCGCAGTCACAGAGAGTCACGCTTGGCCGCTTCACGGGCCGAAACAAAGAACACGGTATTGGACACAATGCAGCTCCTCGCGCTTCCGCTGCATTGTGGCGGTGCGTTAAAGGGTGGATAATGTGCAGGATAAAGGCTTTACTGCGCTGGTTCTACTGTCTTAAGAACGTTCAAGTCGGAATTAGGGTAGCCTAGCGGTAAAGAAATTAACAGCGACACGGATGGGTACCCATAAATTATTATAAAAGAAACTCGCTCTCTCTCTCGACAACTTTTAACTACTAATATTTTATAAAAAATGTTTCCTTTATTTTCTTTATTATTGTTATTCTGTGAGAAAAATCATCTTTTGTTGTAGGTGCAACGGAATTCGATTAAGTTCTTAATAAAATTTGAAATTTTATATTCAAAAGTTATTTATAACTTAAGGATGAAAGCTCAGAAGTCCATGATGTAATTGCGTCGAGCATTAGTATGTAATGGAGTATGTCGGAGGATCAGCGGCCAAGTTGATCCGGCCTACGCACGCCTTGAGTTAATGTGTTGCACCCTAATGACTGGGGATGGACTTAACCTCCCCCAGCCACCCACTTGCGGCTTACTGGCCGTCTTAGCCTAGCACCCCCATACCGTACGCTGCGCAATTATCACACGGGTTATTGTTGTTGGTACGGTTTAGCTTTGGGCTAGAATATTTAGCCCTCTTTAGTGCCTTGATTTGACTTTGAAATTGGTTTAGTTGCTGTTTATGCATTGTTCACGTATTAAATGGGAAATTACTACAAAAATATCAAAAGAGTATTATGTAAAGTAGTTCGGTCTGCCTTGTTAAATACGTTGCGTAAACATAATATACACAGTCGACTAAACAAATTAGCACAAGAGATCACCGACTCACCCTCGTTTTCACCTACTAATGCATTGCCGTTGTGTGGAACTTACCTGAAACAAATTAAAGCTCTAAATTAATTTATTCAAATACATTATCATAAGATGTCTAATTTTATCAGTAGAATTAGCTGATTGGCAATCGATTAATAAACAAAAATGCTTAGAAGCAACAAATTTAAGTAGACAATTAGTTGATATAAACTGGAAAAAATTACTTCCAATGACCTCCATCATTGAAATTTATTTAAAAATTAATAGCACAGTTTTATAAATATATTTAAAGGGCATCTAAACGATTAGTAGAGTGTAATAATTCAGTTTCAAAATATGCAATCTCAATCGTTGTGTCGCATTCAACATAAATGTAAATTTTGCAAACAGTCAAGCACTTGATATGTATCTGTTACATTTTAATGCTTTTCATAATTACCTACCTTGCAGCATAATCCATCTAGTTAATAATAGACGTAATGGCATACCACATATTCAAGTACACGCTGTACCTATTCATTATATATTAATAAAGTTAACTATTCTTGTAATTGAATTAGAAGAAGAAACTCGTTTTAATTTTAACTATTCTTACTAACGAAATAACAAATCGTTTTTAGTTTGCTATTTTAAGTATCTAAAGCTATAAAAAGAATTCAAAAACATTAATGTAAAATCAACTACGTTACTTTCTTTTTTGTCAGTAATTTTCCTAATTTTTCACTATTATTAACACAAAATTAGAATCTCAAACTTAATTGAATAGCAGTAAAATTTCTTTTACTTTAATGCAATTGCATTTTCAAAATATTATTTTCTTAATGCCCAAACCCACGTTAATAAAGGAAACCACATAAACTTTGCACGTCGTGCTCAATATTTATTATTCAAAGAACAAAACTGAGTTCACAAATTATTACGGATGTGAAGGGTCATAATTTTCTTTTTCAGAATTTTATCAATGAACACAACGTTTGTAGTACTTAACCCAACACAAACGCTGCTTAAATGTTCCTCTTGCGACGTTCTTATATGATCAAAGAAAATCTTTCAGAAAATCCCACCAATTTT
This sequence comes from Ignelater luminosus, assembly GCA_011009095.1. NCBI lineage: Eukaryota > Metazoa > Arthropoda > Insecta > Coleoptera > Elateridae > Ignelater > Ignelater luminosus. Next base: position 323,395 of record VTPC01090027.1, read on the forward strand.
GAACTTTGGGGCAATTCCCTGGTAACAACGAAAAGCTACTCTACAGACCCAAATCTGAGAGTTGCAATCTTCCTTCATGTCAAATTGCAACACGCGAAGTTTTCTTGCGTATGCTTCATCGGCATCTTTCATTCTTCTTAAAAAAGATGGCCAGCGTATAAATATATAAGTTTTGTTTTCCGCTATATCTATTGTTGGGTTTCACTCTTCACTAGCACACTTATAGTGGCCCATGATTAGGTTTTGACTTCCACTAGACCCTCGCCTGTGACACATGGCCTCTATCCTACATCAAGCCCCTTCTGCCGGTTCATAATCGAGCTTCGCAGTTCACTAAGCCACCTTTGGTGGCGCAAGATCAAGCTCCACTCGCCACTTCTAATGATTCATTATCAAGCAACGCCCTCCATTAGCTGCCTTTAATACCACAAAGCAGAGGTCTGTCTTCCTCAAAACCAGCTCGATGTCTAATAGTAGGGCTACGTCCTCCACTGAATGAACTTTAGTGCCGCAAAATCTGGTTTGTCCTCCACCGAGCCACCTCAATTGGTTCATGATCTAACTTTGCCTTCAACTAAGGAAAGTTCGGTGGCGCGAATTCGCTTCGTCCTCCACTAAGTCATCTTTTGTAGTGAATGATCGGACAGTTAATATGATCAATATTTGCTGTCCACTAAAGCCCGTCCTACGCCTAACAATCTCGATGGTTCTTTGCTCTTCACACTTGGCCGAGTGGACCCCAGAGATTCATGATCAGTCTTCCTCCTCTGCTACTCCGTTTTTGTTGATCAAAGATTGCTCTGCCTTCCTACCTTCAATGGTTCATAATCAATTCTTGTTGTTTACTAAGACACTTTTGGTGCCACAGGGCAGAACGCGCCTTCCAACTAGCCATCTCGATGGCTCATGGTAAGGTTTAGACTTCCACTAAACGACCTTCAATCGCTCAGGACCGCGCTTTGCCCTTTATCCGGCTACCTCCATCGGTTCACGATCAGACTTTTGTTTCCCAGTAAGACACTTTTGGCAGCGCAAATTCACGTTTTACTTTCAACCAAGTAATCGTCCGTGGGGCAAATTCGCGCTTTACATCACCGAGCTGCCTACAGTAATTCTTGATCAATCTTCGTCCCCTGCTACGCCACTTTCGTTGGTAAAAGATCGCTCCGTCTTCTTACACGTACCTTCAGTGGTTCGTGATCAATTCTCGTTGTTGACTAAGACACTTCTGCTACCACAGGGCAGGACGCGCCCTCTAACTAGCCATCTCGATGGCTCATGGTAGAGGTTTCGACTTCCACTAAACAACCTCCATCCAGCTACCTCCATCGGTTCATGATTCCATTAAGACACCTTCGGCGGCGCAAATTCACCGAGTCGACTTGAGTGATTCATAATCAATCTTGTTTCTCTGCTAAGCTATCTTTTGAGGCCACAAGGCAGGGATTGCCCTCCGCCAATCCAACTCGATAGTTTGTAGTAGAGTTTCTGTCTCTACTGAATTACCTTTGAGGCTCTATCCAACCACCTCCATTGGTTCATGATCAACTTCGCCTTAACTAAGCAAACTTCGTTGACGTAAATTCGCCCTTCATTCACCACAGTGATTAATGATCAGTCTTTTCCCTAAGCTATCTTTGGAGGCAAAAAATCAGACTCTGTCTCTTCTGTACGTACCTTAGTAACGCAGGACCAGGCTTGGCTTTCCACCAAGTCACTACAAGCAGTTCATAAACAAACTTTGCCCTTCACCTTGAGTAATGTAAGGTCGAATTTTGCTCTCTTCCACGCTACTTTTTTTCTTCCGTCGGTGAGATTCTCTCGGGCTTCCCCACCATTAGGTGTCCTCACGATCAAACTTCTCTCTTTATCAAACTACCTTTGTTAGCGCAAGTTCAAGTTTTATCCTTCATCAAGCCACCTTCTGTGAGGTAAAATCAAATTCCTTTTTCTTCTACGTTATCTCTTGTGGTTCACCACCTTGGGTGGCGCAAAGTTAAATTCGGCTCTCCTTCATGCTACTTCCTTTTCTTCCTTCTTCACTGGCTTTCTCTCGAGCTTCCCCGCCATCAAGTGTTCTCATGATCAATCCTCTCTCTTTATCAAACTGCCTTCTGTAACGCAAGTTCAAATTTCACCTTCCATAAAGCAACCTTCGGTAAGGTAACATCAGATTCCTCTTTCTTTTACGTTATCTCCTGTAGTTCATGAACAAATTTCGCTCTCCACCTTGGGTAGTGTATGCTCCTCTACAATGCTTTTCTTCCTCCTTCGGTGGCTTTCTCTCAGGCTTCCCCGCCATCAGTTGTCGTCTGATAAAACCACTCTTTTTACTTAACTACCTTCCGTAATGGAAGTTCAAGTTTCCTCCTCCAGCAAGCCACCTTTGGTAGGGTAAGATAAAATTCCTTTTTCTTCTACATTATCTTATTGTGGTTCATGATCAAATAACACTAAGCCACCTTTGGTGGCGCAAAGTCGTTTCGTGACACAAGTCCAGGCTTCGCCTTTAATTGAACAAAGGTGGGCTCCACACTACCTCTAGTGATTCATGATTAAACTTCACTCTCCACTAAACCATCTTCAGCGGTGCAGAGTCAAGTTTTTCCTCCACCTGGTGACATCATAATTAAACTTCGCTGTTCACCAAATCGTCTTTAGTGACACAAGCTTTTACCGAGACACCTCCGGTGGCTAACGAACGAATTCTACCCTCTAGTAAGCCATCTTTGATGGCACAAGTACGAGTTCGCCTTCCACCAGTTCACAATCGACTTGGTCCTCCACTGAGCCATTTTTGCTGGTGCAAAATCGTGCTTTGCCCACCATCAAGTCAATTCCAATGGTTAATAATTAAACTTTGTCCACCACTAAGCCACCTTTGGTGGAGCAAGATCATGCTTCATCCATCTTTAAAATTCATGAACGAATCTCAGTTTTTACTAAGTCAATTTAATGGTGCAAAGCACTAAGCCACTAACAGAGGTTCATAATCAGACTTCGCCCATCACCAAGCCACTTTTGTGGCACAAGATTGGGATTGCCCTCCGAGATTCATCGTGGGACGTGGCTTTCCACTAAGCCAATCTAGTAGTACCAAATCAGGATTTACCACCTCTATTGGCTCATAATCAGATTTTGTCCATTATTGAGCTGCTGCTCTTGCTAGCGCAAGATTTGGTTTCGCCCTCTATCAAGCCACCTTCAAAAACTCGTAAAAAGACTCTACCTGCCGATGGTTCATAATAAAACTTCGTCCTCCACCAGGTTTGGTGGTGTAATATCATGCTTTGCTCACTACCAAACTGCCTCCAATGGTTCAGGAACAAACTAAGGCCGCTAGAGATGGAACTTTATTCCCCACCAAACCATCCCCCGTGATTCATCATCAAACATCACCTACCAACAAGCCAATTTTGCAGTACAAGATCGGATTTTGCTCTCCGATGATTCACCACTAAGTCGCTTTTGGTGTCGCTTCACCTCTAATGCCTCATGGTAGGATTTTGCTTTCCACCAAGTTTATTTCCGGTTGTACTTACTTAAACTTCGCCATTCGCTAAGCTACATTTGGTGAGGCTAAGTCGTCTTCTTTCATCAGTAAGTGACCTCCAATCGTCCCTAATCAAACTTTGCCCTTTACTATAAGCTATTCTTCGTCCCTTCATCTCCCTCAAATCAACTCAAGTAATTCACAATCAAATCCTCTACTGAGTCACTAAATGTCGTAAGGTAAGATCTTTCCGTTAAGCCATTTTTTCTGGCGCATTCATCTTTCAAGAAACAACCTCCAGTAGTTCAAGATTGAACTTCGTCTTTTGCTAAGCTATTTCTGGTGGCACATATCAGGCTTTGCCCTTTACAAAACTGCCACCAGTGACTTATAGTAGGACTTTGCTCCCACCAAACCAACTCCAGTAGGTCCCGGTCAGGTTGCTCCCTTTGTCGACCTTAGAGAAGAGTTCTGCCCTTCAACGTATTGCCTCCAATAATTCATATTATTGAGTTTTGTCCCTTCCAGTCTATCTATAGTTAGTTCACTCACCACTGTACATAAGTTACAAAAACCACATTTTAAAGATTATTTGGCCCCTGCAAGATTTAGAGCAGCGAGCAGTTGTATGTTTCGCCTATCCTTAGCATATTCCATGGTCTAATTTTGTCCATCTGTCTTACCCAAGGCACTTACCAGATTTTCATTTGTTGCGTCATATCTAGACTATTAGACTATCATTTTATTTGCAAAAAGAAGATAAAAGTACAATCTCCTACGACAATCTTTGGAGAATCTCTCCAGGCCGATGATTCCAATGTAATTCTGTAATATGCCAACTGTTTTAATCGTAATTCAAAATATCAACCATATTTTTAATAATTTCGACTGGGTTGATGTTGTAAGAATACGATGTGGTCAGACAAACAACTGACATCGACAGTGCAAAGACTAGGAAGACTTCTTAGTCGAGGAAGACTGAAGAATCTAAAGAAAATAAATTTCGTCAATAACACTGAATTCTAATAACCATAAATTGATTCAATTTACCCTGAGATAATGGACGGTTTCAAAAAAATATGGTGGTAACGAAGATCCTGTTTTAGGTGCCGGTATTTACAAAATTGCTGCACCCAAGGAATAAAATAATCCTCTAATTTTTCTAAAATAACCTTTCACCACATGAATTTTTTTCTTGAGTGACAGTTTTAAAGACAGTTCAATCATCAGCGGCTCTGATGAAAGATCAACTACTTGCCCACGTTTCTTAATTTCAAGTACACAAATACTGACTTCATCTATGGTTTCACATGGGTGCACTAATAGTTTAGCTTAAATACCAAAGAAAGCGAAAATCAAAATCAGTTTTGTTAAAAGTTAGTCTTGAAAATTAATTTACAGAATTTATCAAATTATGTAATAGTCTTCGAAGGCAATCACAGTCTAGTTCATAATTTCCAAATTTAGGAGATGCCTTTTTTATTGCAGCTGCACTGCACGATAACAAATAAGTGTATCGTGATTCCCAAAGTGTTATTGTTAGAAATAGTTTATAGTAGTGGAGTATTCATAAATTTGTTGACAGGAAAGTTATTTACAACCAGAATCTAAATACATATATATGTCATCTATAACTAACGTGTAAAACTAGTCGTAAAGTCGAGAATCACCTTTTTAAGTACACAATAAATTTTATAGGCAAATATCATGGGATTTATGCGGTTATAATGCATTCTACAAAGTATTCTGGGGGGTTATGGATTCCCCTTGAAATGAATATAGGTCTTTTTCGTTCTGAATATATTTCGGTAGTCCATAACTTCATAAAGTATAGAATGCACGGCTCGGTCTGCCGGTCCGAACACCTTATCACCTCCGCAAATGTATGTAGATTCGGTCGAGGCGGCCCCGGAATTGTGAATAAGTGAAATTCGATTTGAGTTCTTCATTCGCGGCCTTGTTATCCTTACAAAGGATAGTTTGGCGAGCGTGCGAACTTGCATGTGGAAAATGCTGACGAATAAGTCACGTACCAGTCAAATTTCACACAAAAAATGTATCTATGTGTGTAAACTTGAAGGAGGCTCTAAAAAGAGAATTTTTATTTTTTTAAATTTCACGTTTGCAATATAATTACAAAAGCGTAAAATCCAGATGTTATTTTGGGGGAAATTTGTGATCTTTTTTAATATTAATGATATATGATCGGAAATCCGCACACACGTGGTGGTGGTGTTGTCTGATGTAATATATTGGAGGTGAAATGCAAGGCACACTTCAGAGTAACTGGTGATATAAGGTCACTTGGGGGATTCTGCCCACCCTTTAGAAACTTGGGTGTTCGTCGTAATTTATTGTAGCATTTTCTAGTTTTACTGGAATTTACTTATTAAAACTAAAAAATTACGCAAAATCTCCATTTTCGTGTTTATAATCATTTCAATTTATTTTTTATTTCAGACATTTCTAATTTGTTTTTCCTGAAGATTTACATTTTTAATCTTAAATTCAGTTAATCAATAATATAAATATATTGCGGAATTATATAGTGAAATTAAAAAACTTGTCATTTGATGGTTGTAGAACTTGTCAAAGCAACAAGAAGCAAACCTGTTAAGGCATTGACATGATTTGGGAATTTTTTAACAACCATCTTAATAACAAAGAATCAATAACCACGTAAACTCGACTCTGTCTAAAATTTGATTTTCAAAAAATTCTAACAATTAAACTCCCTGCAAAGCGGCCGGGAACAAATTTAAAACGCCATGAAAGAAATCTGGAACGATTCAACCCTCTTAAGACAATGCGAAAAGCTTTTATGAAGTTCAAGTTAAGCAAGTAGTGAAATTCAAGACTGGTCCAGAATCTGTACAGCTATTCTACTAATGTTTAATACCTAAATAACACAACTACAAATCTACCGTCTGATAATCTTGGGTATCTGTTAGATTAGTAAAATCAATTCTACCTAAAACTTGACTTACAAACTTTCTGGGCTTTTAACTACCTTGTAAAGCGTCATAGAAGAAATTTAAAATGACGTTGGAGCAGTTTGGTGTGATAAGACAATCAGCAACACTTTTATAAACGTTCAGAACATTTCAATAGCACTTCAGGTTGACCGATTTAGAATTCGTATAGCTATTCTACTTATATCTTATACATAATACAACTCTTAATCTCCTTACTTACTTACTTACTTACTTAGTCCTGCCCTCATCTACCAACTGGTGTAGAAGGTCGCTCGCCCCAAGTGCAGCTTCTTTCTTTGAGGGCAATCTGGAGGTTGTCAGCCCAAGTTGTCCTTCTTCTTCCACATGGTCTTCTTCCCTCTGGCCTTGCCTCTAGTGCCTGTAGCGGGTACCTAAAGCCGAGCATCCTCTGAACGTAGCCAAACCACCTTAGCCGGGAGGACTTGACCCGGTCTATCAGTGGCTCTGTTGTAAAGGACGCTCTGATGGCTGTATTTCTGATCCTGTCTCTTCTGGTCTTCCCAGCTATCGCTTTCAGGTACCTCATCTCTGCAGCCTAGAGCCTGTTTTCTACTTTGTTATTCATGGCCCAGCTCTTGCTGCCGAAAGTGACAATCGGGACGTAGGTACACCTGAAGACTACCATCTTAGTCTGTTTGCTCACCTCCTGCTTTCTTAATATACGTCTCCGAGATATTTGAACTGTTCCGGCATCTTCCCATGAACCTTCAAGCTGTGGTGCTTTGGCTCTCTCGATATCACCATAGTTTTAGTCTTGTCATGACTGATAGTTAAACCAAGCTACTCGAAAGCCATCACTGGAAGACAAGGTTCAATTTCCACTTCCCTAATTTATTTCTTTTAAATTCTTCAAGGCTAGGTGCACCACCAGCGCAAATAGAAGGACGCCCCTGTCGAACGCCTGCTTGGTACTAAACGCTGAGGAGCAACAGTGGTGGGTTCTTACTATGTTCCTACATTCTTTGTAAAAACTTTTTACCCTTCTAGCTACGCTTCATGGAACACCAAGTCTATCAAGAGCTTTCCAGAGCCTTTTCTCGGTCAATAGAGCAGAGGTGCAAATCCTTCCCATACTCGATGGTCTTCTTAGTCGCCTGCCTCACAAGCATTTCAGGTCCCCCTGTTTGGTCTAAAACCACATTGCACTTCTTCCAGTCTTTTTTCTACATAGACCCGTAATTTTGTTTCCAGTATTCTATCGTAAATCTTACTGAGAACGCTAAGTAAGGATATACCACGGTGATTTTTACATATCCTGTTATCACCCTTCTTGAACAAAGGAACTATAACAGACAGCTCCCAATCTTTGGAAATAGCATTCTTTCTCCAATCGCTCCCACAAACTTGACCATCTCTGAAGTTAATCCATCATCGCCAGCCGCCTTTCCCAGCTTTATTCTTGATATCGTTTGTAGAAGTTCATCAAGGCTTGGAGACCCCATTCCCGCATTCTCTGATTGTCCTGCCTGCATTTCCTCCTGTTCGTTTTCCTTTTCAATCTGGGGCTTGCTTTCTCCATTCCAAAAGTTCACCGAAATATTCGCGCCACTTCTCCATGATTTCGGTCGATTTAGTAAGAATGTTTCCATCGCTATCGTTAATAAATTTAAGTGGGCAGTCATCATTATTAGTGTGCATATTTCTGAGAATCTTGTAAAACAGGTTTTGGTTGTTTGTTGCGTTTTCCTCCAAAAATCGCTCAAACTCTTCCCAAAACTTCTGCTTCGCAGCCTTCACTTTTTCTTTTACTTTATTCCTTTGTAGTTTGTAGGTGTTATAGCTTTCTTCAGTCTTTTGCTAGAGATATATCTTCCACGTTTCCTTCTTTGCGGTCACCTCCGTTTTCAGTTCTTCTGTCCACTATCGTGTTACTTTCCTTTTCTTTTCACCAATAGGCAAGCTCTCGCATACTTCTTGTGCCGTCACTCTAATTACCTCTTTAAGATTCTCCCAGGCAGTTTCTAGGTCTATCTTCTGCTCCCAGCTTGGTATTTCTGACGCTTTCTGTGTAATTAAAGGTTAATAAAGTACTCGCGTTACATCTTCTTTCAATTCTTAATCTAGAAATTGATAAAATTGGTTTTTTTATACATTAGTAAAATCAACTTGGGCTAAGACTTGGCTTTCACACTACTTTTACCTTTAAACCACTTTCAAAAGCGCTCTAGAAACGATCCTAAAGCGCTGTCAAAACAGTCTGCAGTGTTCCAAAGCTCCTAAGACAATTGAAAACCCTTTTATGAAGGTCAAGAACCTCTCAATAGCACTCCACGTTAAATCTAAAAATTATTAACATTGGGTTTCTTCTAGATAACTAAATCCATTCTAGACAAACCTTTACTTTCAAGCTCGTTTGATCGCTAAACTATCTTACAAAACGCCCTAGGAACAATCCTAGCGTGCTGTCAAAACCGTTTGGGGTGATCCAGAGTTCCTAAGGCAATCTAAAATATTTTTGTAAAGATCGAGAGCGTTTCAATAGCACTTGAGGCTAACTAATAGATAGAACAACTATAAATCTTGCGATTGATGATATTAGGTTTTTGCTAGCTTAGTAAAGCTAATTCTTGCTAAAACTTAACTTTTAAACTGCTTTGGCTGTTAAATTAACTTGCAGAGCGTCCAAACGATGGAAGAGATCTGAGGTAATCCGAACCTTTATGAAGATAGAGAACGTCACAATACCATTTTAGATTGAGCATATAATGAAATCCAATACTGGTCCAGAATCTGTCTAGCTATTCTACTAATATGTAATACTAGATAATACAAATTCAACTTCTTAAAGAAATAGTAACAAAGTCCAATACTGGTAAGAGCCGCCAAGTTGCTTATACGACCGTAGTTATTTGCAGAAACACTTGGAAGACTATCGACATTTAGTAAAACATCCTAAAGGATTCATAAACAGACAAAAATGTATTGCTCGCATAATATCTCTGCTGCTAATCATCTCCAGAGGATACATCTGCAAAAGTTTTCAAAGTACCTTTGAAGATGGAATCTTCCTAGTTAGTAATTTAATTAGTAAGTAAATATGCCCTAAATAAAATGAGCAGAGATAGTAACTGTAAACGTTCAGTAGTAATAAGTGAGATTCCGCACTTTACACCAGTGAAAAACGACTGAAGAATATTATGCAGTTTCTGTTGTAAGATTTGAAAATAAGACAAGAAAGTGAAATTAAAAAAATATTTGCAAACTTGGTCTCTATTTTGCAGCCGATGATTATTGCGTGATACCGATCGTATAGAACGTTTGAACAGTACATTAACCGTTATGAAAACCCCCTCAAACTTTATACAGTGAGAGATCATTGACATGTTACACCACTGATATGCATTCGGCAATGTGTGTATTTAAATATTTTTCTTGAAAACTTCACTGTTATTGGTCCTAAGCCCAGATAAGAGAGTAAGAAAAGAAAAGAGTAACAACCTCACAAGAAACCTAAGTTTCCTAACCCAAGAATACGGGAAAAGCCACAACGACACGTCTGATGGAGAAGTATTAGATAAAGTTAGCCGGAAGGAGTATCAGACCCAATTAATAGAGATGTAGATGAACACCTCAATGGCCATTGCAGAAAGAAGGCAACCTTCTTAATAAGATTATACTGAGAAACAGAACGCTAAGCATTAAAACGGCAGCCACAAACTTCTATAAAATCTATAATAGTAAATTTTCAATGACATAACCGTTAATATAAAGCAATAAATTATGTTAATAAGAAACGAATTTAATTCAATGACTTTTTGTCAAAGACCTAATAAAATAAGAATCTTAAACAAAACAACAAAGGAGAATTGAAATTAAATTTCTAGAACACACACTCACGAATGGGAAAAATTTTCTAATTTTTATTTCACAATGGAAAACTACTGAAGCGTTTCATAAGGTATTCTGAACCGCTTTGCATTTTCTCTATTCAAGTTCCAGAAATGTTTAAAATAAATCAAAATACAAAATGTATGTATAAACGAAATAATATCACTAAACAATTCAAGAAGAAGCAGCTCGCATAAGGTCTTAGCAAAGAAATCTGAACGTTTGACTTAACATAACTTGCATATAGAACAATATGTTAACACCATTTTACCGAAAAGATTTAGTGATTTCTACTTCCACTTTTAACCACTAGGAGCTGCTACCTATCAGACTTCAGGATCTTCAGGAATACGTTTCGCGAGTTGTTTAATACCATTTGCTAATTTTAAATATGTACAGAAAACGTACAGTTACAAGCAAGGAAAACCTAATAGATCTGACAGAATATATACACAAAGCGTTCCTAAATGTTTCTGGGTCCAGTTGGCTATGAAATCTAATCTTGATGTACCACCTTGTTGATTTATTTCAACAACCAATACGTATTTGTTTTCTGTTATTTATCAATTGCAAATTACATTGTCCTGCATTTAGCAGTTAATCTTGTGCTGAAATTTGTTGTATTGTTCCACATTTTTTCTCTCTAACTACTCTTATTGTGCAAAAAAATCTTTTTCGAGAGTAAAATTGTTTTTGTGCTGTACCTGCGTAATCATAGTAAGACTCTTACATACTGTAAACATTAAAAAATGTTAATACAATTTATTTTCAGTAGCAGTGTAAACAATGGTCTATACTGTTCAACAAGACACGTTTATCGTTATGTCTTATTACCGAAATTGGACACATTCTATTCAAACTTGCAAAGATGAATTTAGAATCCGATTTCCTGATGTTATTCTCTCGGATAACGTTTTAGTTTCTCACGTTAAAGATGCAGTTAGTCGATTTGCTAGAACAGGATCTGTTGAGAAAGGTAAGTCTTCAAAAAGGCTTGCTGTGGGTGCTGAACCTGTAAGTGAGACAAGTAATCGTAGAAAATCCACAAACCTCACTTCGCAGAATTTCATTTTAAACAACTGAAGTTATATCCTTACGAAATAATGACTGTGAGAGTCGAAGAGAATTATGGCAGTCGAAGAGAATACTGTACATGGCTTGAGAACAATATGAACGATGATTTACTAGATTTATCTTTTTACTCTGATAAGACCTGGCTCCATTTATCTGGGTATGTAAATTTGTAGAATCTTAGACTACGGAGTGCTAAGAATCCTCACCGCTTTATTGAGACATCTCTACGTTCTACCAAAGTGGGTGTTTGAATAGCAGGGTCTCGGAGAAGACTTTTTAGTCCTATATTTTTAGATGATATTGTCACTGTTAAAAGATATAAAAAAAATCTTAAATGTCTTTGTTAATGAACTGCACGATGACGAACTCCACCGAGGCTATTTCCAGCAGGATGGAGCTACAGCTCATACTGCATGAGCACCGATTAACTATTTGCAATAATTTCTTCCGTCATCATTATTGTTATAACTTGCAAGTATTCCTTTTGTGATGAATGGTTGATCCATCAGAACAAATCAAAAGAATTTCCAGTATAACAGTCAACAATTCCATTGGAAACGAAGGCCTTGATTGGATTGCTACTTGGCATTCAATTTTGGAAGACTAGATTTTTCTAGGTTATTTTGGCTGGCAAGGGATGCAACTGGCATATTCGAGGGTTGGTCTGACATATGTTTTATATGCAGTTGCCAATACGTCCTGTGTTGTCCCCCATTTGGTAGTTGCAAGTCTTTTTAAAAGCTTGTTTCGTTTGCTGGCCCGGTCAACTGTATCAATTAATGTGACGACCATGTTAACTTAGTATCCAAAGAAACCCCAAGATATTTTGAGAAGTTAGTTCTCTTTAAATTTACATCGTTGTATGTTAAGGAATCTTTCAGTCTTCTGCAAAATCATTACTGTTATAACTTCTAAGAACCTTTTTTTTGTGATCAATAGTTGATCAATTAGAACAAAACCAAAGAAATTGTCAATGTTCCATTGAAAACCAAGGACTTCATTTGATCGCTATAAACGATAAAGTAAGTGCAGGACAGACGCGTCTTTGTACCAAACCCAAATCTCTGTCGGAAATATTTAGTTTAGGAAAAGTAAACTAGAAAGCCAAATCAATTAAAAATCACACTTTTCATTATTGATGTATAAAAAAGTCGTCTGCTTCTTAAACGTACATTTTAGGGAATGCGCACTTTAAATTTCTGCAATTATATTTGGGCATTGGACATTGATTTGCTTGTCTGTTCATTTCTATCGTATGTTGTAAGAAATTTTCGCGTTTTTGTCATTTCAAAACTTCGTTTGAGTTGTGGTTTTTTTATTTCAATGCAAACTTTCTGGATCTACCTTTAAAACAAAACTCAGTGGCGCCCGTTATGTAATTGATGTATTGGATTTTAAAAATATAATTGTGTACGTAGACCATAAGTGCTATACAGATTCGATTGCCTGTAAACGCACCTCACTTTCACAAAACTGCTGTATTCCTCCATATAGATCAAAATTCAAAGATTATCTATTCGGCAAGTTTAATAATAACAATCATTCGCAATTCTCTTTATCAAAAACTACTACTAAGTAATAATTAGTTCCAAGATGATAAGACAGCAGAACGCTTAATATCATTAACCAAATAAATTCCTGAATTTTTTGGTAGTTAAGATTTGATCGGTTTTTCAGTATTACGGTATTGCATAAGTTTTCAAAGCTTCAACAACAGGAGAGCTGCGGAACCCTTTAACATAAACAAATAGTAAACATACTCTAATTTTTCCAAATCTAGAACAGGAAGAAGCTTGAATCCTTAAACCTTTTAACCTTTTTAGTGTATGCTATGAATGGACCAAACGGCCAGTAAATAATTTTTTCATTTTGATGAAGAAGTCAATTTTAAAACTCAATAATTGAATCCTTCAGTTTTTTGCACAATATCAGCTACTTACATTGTATAACCATAGATGTAACTCCATCATATTTTCAGTGTTTTTTATGTGAATAATTAGTCCGACCTAAATAAAGCAAGCCAGTTACCAAATAATAAAATTTTTATTTAAAATTACATTTAGATAAAGTAGCCACATATCACCGGGTGTTTTCTACTTCAACCTTGTGCCATTTATATCAAAAGCAATTACACAACAAACTTCACTTAATATCAGGATATTATTAAAGCAGCCCGGGGGATAAAAGGTAAAATAATCTGTCTCTAATAGTCGTTGCTAGTGGATGCCGTATGAGCACGTAAGCACATATGTATGTGGTTTAACGTACTTTACAAGCTTCGGTGATTAGTCTAGACTACCTGGAAAGTTTCGCGGTCAGAAGCAAGGAGCGAGGAATGGAAATGGCGCAATTCAAAATGAATCTGTCCGTTCCAGCTGTTCCCGCACTTGCGGAACTGTTAAACTGCGGCTCGCGAGAGGCCCAGGCATTTTACTTACCCTCGAGTACGACTATAGACAGCAACCCCAAATTTGGCAATACAATAATTAAATTTCGAGAAAACATAAATCTAGTACAACATGACCGAAATGCCTAATCGAAATTAGAAATTATTATATCTAACAGAAGATGCTAAAGCTGAGCTTCGAATAAAGTAGGGAAGAAAATTAATTTGGTGATAATAGAATATCAGAGCAACTTACTCGTGCTAATTGGTAATTCCTAATCTCCGTGGTGTAATTTCTCAAGCTATGCATTATAAAGGAGGACAGGAGCTATTAAATAATAAACAATTTAATCATAATCGCAATCCGATATGACACAGGTGCGGGCAGTAGCCGCAACAAGGCGGAGGGCAGGCTATAATACAGCCATTATCTTAAGAGGTTCGCACAACTTAGGATCGAGGTACAAAACTACACTACTTGGCGAGTACTAGAGTTTGCTCTCGTGTTGAACTTACCCTCCTGCTCTTATATTCCCATCTGTCTTTAGCATAAAACATTCAAATCAGGACGCGTGAGAGGGAAATATTCCTTGTGATCCCGTTTCATGCGACTAAAAATGAGACCACATGCGATCACTTTGCGGACGCGGCAGGACCATTAGCGTTGGGTCGACACAAACAGCTCTTGGAGTGACCAACGGCCCAAGTTTACAACAACAAAGAGTTAATGCCATCTCCCCGTAATGTGCTGTTATTGAAATGTGCAGGCGGGAGACCAGCATATACATACACACAGCCAAAGTTGCTTTGGCACTTGTGTGTATGGGAATCAAGAAGGGTCACCAATTTGTAAATGGTAGGTAGCTATTCAGAAAGGATATCGAACCTCATTTGATTTTATTATGAGACAGCTTCAAGTTTATTCATTCATTATGTTGTAACGTTAGATGAAAATGTACAAAATGGAGAAATAAATTTTGAAAATTTTCCAGATTTTAAGTTAAATTTAAAATTCAATTTTATAAACCAACCAAAGTTGGCTTTTTAACAAAACAAACAAAATTCTCTTTTCGGTTTGTATTTAATTTCTTCTAGAAGTTCCGTTACACTTGATAATGAGAAATAATTTAATTAAAACGAGGTTGCCGTTACAACAAAAAACCCCCGAAATATTTAGTTTTGATGAAGAACGTGTGTCCCAAAGTTTATTTAAAGTGACGTCATAATAATCAAATGAGAATTAATTTCGCCATAATGAGCCGATTCTTGGGAAAACTCAGTGCGTGGTTCTTTGGAGACCATTTCAAAGCACTTCCAGCATCGCTCATAATTTACTAGGTTATTCGAAAGCCTTTTGCATAGACTACAGGGACCCGTGTCACCGGTCCTACCCGTAAAGCAATTAGGGCCGCTAATGTCTTGTCCGGCGCGTCCACACTTCTCCCGTACTTTCAGGCCTAAGCGACTAATGATGTTACGGAATATCGAACGGCAACAAATTACAACTCTAATGTGTTCTCGCTGTAGTTTTGCCTACCACTAAGCCACTTTGGATACCTTCCTTGAAAGTGTAATGAAGTCAAAAAGTGTCTCGTTTATTTTTGATGTACTTCGACTTTCCTGGATAGTTTGCGACGTAGATAAACTGTCTCATAAAATTTTCATGAGTGCTAGTGTCGCAACTAGGTTTCATTAATTTTGAAAGGGGAAGGAGGTTGTGGACTACTTGCTACCGTAATTAGTCATCGCATGTTTGTCCACTTCTAAAACAACACATTTTATGTCTACTCTCCTATATGCATGTACAACTACAATTTCATAGCCATCATCATCCTTTATAATCATTATTTCTAATTGTCAAGCGCGTATCGTTATTTTTAACAAGCTGCATTTTCGATTCAAAATAGAACTTTCCCTTTTCTCCATTTTTTCTTTCAAAACAGCTTTTAAAAAAATACAAAAATTGGTGTCGCAGAAAAATTTAAAAAAGACCTAAATAATCGCCTTGCTATTTGAAATGTCAGACTAAAAATTCAATTTGGAATTTGAATTATCACAAGAAAAGTGAAAAAAAATCGCATGAGGAGGGAAGTTAAAGATGATCCTAATGTTCTAAGCTTATATTAAACTGGGGCTTGTTAATGAAAAGAATTTATTTTTAAATTTTAAATCAAATTTCTAATCTCGAAAAACTGTTAACCTAACACATGTTAACTGTCGCGGAAAATATATAAACAGTAAATTCACTTTCTAACTGCTATCTAAAGGTCTGTTGGTTAACCTTTGTTAACTTTGTGGAATAATGGAACTTATCCAAGCAGAGAGTATACCTAAATGCTTTTGTAAAAAAGCTGTAATATTGTATTTAGCCTGACTGGCTTGTAGAGACTAAACTCGTTTATCACCATTGAGTCTACTGCAGAAGTCTGTTAGAAATGCCTACGGTACAGTTTAAATGGTTTCATCGTCCCACAGTGCACCGAGAATTTCTGGAGCTTACAGCAGTATTCTAGCTTAAAAATAGTTAAAAAAAATCTAAAAGCACAGCCCCTCACCCAAATAATAGAATAAAACCCTGGCCTGTTTCGGTGGTACATCAAATTTCATTCCTTCATACAGTGTTGCATCTAATTTTTTGACTTTTAGTACTGTTGCTATAGTATAAATGAAATATTAAAATGGGAATTCATAGTATAAGGTATGGTGATGTGTGAAGCTTAAACAAAAAAGCAAATAAAAATATATAACTTCATACAGTTGCATAACCGCGATTGTTGTATTCGAGGGTGTCATATGAAAGGGGCGGGGCGTATGTACAGCAATTTTACTTTTCAGGACATGATAAGAATGGTAGTGGAAGAAATAATGAAATGTTACAAGGAATAATAGAGATTACAAGAGAGCAAAGTGATTACAAAGAGGGATTAAAAACAATCAAACAGGAGAATCAAAATATGAAAAAAGAAATAGGGAATTTATACGTAAAGATGGAAGAGCTAGAAAAAGACAAAAAGAAGAAAAACTTAATAATACAAGGACCAGATATAGAACAGATTCCGAACAAAAACTTAAAAGAAGAAGTGGAACATTTCATAGAAAAAAATCTGAATATAAAAGTCGCATTGAATACCGCTGGTAATTTGGGAAAGAAAAGATGCTTAATCCAGACGGAAAACCTGAGTGACAAAAATGAGATACTGAAAAATAAAGCTAAACTAAAAGAAGTCAAGGAGAAAATATTCATTGACGCAGATCTAACAAAAAAAAAACGTGAAGTACAGAAATATATAAACACAAAAAATGAAGGAAGAAAGGAAAAATGAAAATCAAGCTAAGATGGGATACAAGAAATTAATCGCGAATGGCATTGAGTATAAGTGGAATAAATACGACGAAAAGTTGGCATACGTAAAATTCAAAAACCTGATAATAAATGGTAACAGAGAGAATCATTTAAAGATGAATAAGGCGAAGAAAAAGGTTATGAGTGGGAAAGAAAGGGCAAAACAATACCGTTATTAAATGTGCCGTGGGCGTACGTCCGCTATCGCGCGCACCTCTAGGCCCTCGTCACCTTCTCTAGCAGAAACTCCGCCCCCAGCAAAGACACCATCACCAGAAGAGCTCTGCGTCACCTACCACGTCCAGCCATCATCCTACTCACAGCTATCTTCAACAGCTGTTTAATAAGCTGCTATTGTCCTACTTCATGGAAATCACCCATCGTCATGATAATTCTCAAGTCCAACAAACCAGCATCAGATCCACCCTCTTACAGACCGATTGCCCTACTAAACGTCATTGGCAAGATTTTCGAAAGAATTCTCACTAATCGACTCAACAAATTCCTCTCCGATAATAACATCGTCCCTGATCACTAGTTCGGCTTTTGAACTGGCAGATCAACTCTAGACCAACTCCTTCACTTACACACCGACGCCAGT
>VTPC01090027.1:346203-367410 GCA_011009095.1 Ignelater luminosus
GAAGAAAAAAGAGATCAGAAATGAGAGTTTAATGTAGATGCGATTTGCGCCAAAACCGTATGCATGTCTTTGAAAGTTAAAGAAGCATTAGGCAAAATGGTGTTTATTGCTCTTGACACCTGCTTCCAAAAGCCCTCCGAAAATGCCAATTAATCTTTTCCTTACTAACGCTATTAGTAATACAGTCACGATTGCTATTAAGCCATTTGTACAGTGAAATTAATTCCGTTTTAGCACCTTAAAAATTGGTGCCAATGTCGTTGTATTGTATACATACAATGTCTTGCCTGCCCATGAATCGTCTTAAACATGCTATGAAAGCTTGTGTGGAAAGACTGGTGACCAATTCTAAATGGATGGCCTTTTTACGGAAGCATACGAAATGAAATGGCTGATATTCATTAAGTTTATGGAAAAGCAGACGGAAACACTCGCGAAGCTCAACGTCTTTACAGATATGTTCCCTGTAAGACAATGCCTAGCTAAAAGTACTTTTGCTGCCATCCACCACAGGCTTCAGGAAACAGGGACTTTTTCACCTGTCGTTGCTAATAGGGGCATAGAGGAAACTGTCCGAATATCCAATTTAGTACAGAAAATCCTCGACACGATTGAAAAACATCCTGAAAAGAGTACAAGAAAAGTGGCTGCAGAATTTCAAATATCTACTGCAACCGTAAGGGCAATACTTGCAACGGGTGCAGACCCCTTTGGAAGCAGATTTCCAGCCGCGATTATTGTTTTGGGAATGGTTCTTGCGTCAATGTCATCGTCCTAACTTTCAAGTTAATGTACTCTTTATAGACAAATTTCTTAAGACACCGCATAGTTAAATTTCACAACATCTCTGGTTGGATGAAAACCATCATTCTGTAATTGAATCTTGACATCAACAACAGTTTTCCTGTAATCGTTGAAGATTACTTAACTGGACCGTTGTTTCTTCCACCTACTTACCACCTACGTTATGATATTCCCGCACGTCTTGAAGACGTACCGCTAGAGATCCGTCGACAGTTATGACTGATACACGATGGTGCCCCAGCACACCTTAGTGCTAATGTTCGACATTTTTTAAATAATAATTACCCCAACCGTTGGATTGTCACTAGACCAGACTGTAATCCTCTTGATTTTTATTTGCGGGGGCATCTAAAGAGTATCGTTTACCATACACGAATTCCAACTCGACAGGCCCTACAAGAGCGCATTATGCAAAACGTAAAAACGCATGTGTTGCTACTAGAGGGAGTCATTTTGCCATTTAGCAATTCATTGTATTCTTCCGAGAACGGCTCTCTTTACGCGTGTTTTATTAAAATGTGCAGAGAATAAGTTAATTTCTTCCTAGTTAAAGGGCCGAAATTGCGTTCCTCCTTTTTTGGGCGCCAATTTTTAACAATGGTATGCCCAAGCTAGGATTTATCTTGACCTTGTTAGGGTTGAGTGATCTTCAATAATGATTAATTGTTGCAGACGAAAAAATAGTAGGTCTACTTAATTCTGTAATATTTCCGAACGAAATGTCATTTTTTTGTTGGAGCAAATGAGGCGAACCTTGCTCTAACCAATTGAGATCTTTCCACCAAAAGTCAAAACGTGCCAGTTGAAGCGACAACATGGTGGCCACGCGATTTGCCACAGAGGTTAGCAATCTGCTAGGGTGTACTTTTACATAACAAATACCGATTTGAAATCGGTTCACCAAAACTCTTACCTTTACATTTGGTTGCTAGTTCGGGCAGCAATCCAAGCGTAAATAGTAAGAGCTTTCTTGTTGCCTTTCGATATGCGCTCTCTAGAACAGCTTGTCATTCACAATTCCTCCTCTTCCTAGATATTTGACTGGTATAGTTTGCCAGTAGTGGAGAGGGGGCTTTAAAGCCATCCAATCTCTTTTCATTGATGAAGAAAACCAGATCGACCTTATTGGGGTTAACGGTCAATTCATTCTCTATGCACCAATTTTGAATGATATTGAGGGCCTTTTGCACGAGCTCAATTGTAATTGCAGGTGATGTTCTTGCTAAAAGGACTACAAGGTTATGCAAATCAGGAATATGCCTGCTATTTTCGAAAGGATGAGAGGTATTAGATAACGGGATGTTAATCATTTGTTAGAATAAACGGTAACTATATCAACAAACACATGTTATGATCTATTTTTGTTTTTATCGTTGGATAAGATCAACTTACACAATTGTATCTATAGCAATAATTCCCTAGTTTGAACTCATCTAACGATTGTAAACGTGGCCCTTGATTTAGTTAAAAATAATTCAATTTTTGCAATTTAATACTTTAAGACATAACGCTCGCTAACTAATACCTGTCACTTACAATCCGTCTGACAGTAAGCATGGGATGTTTTTTTGTTAGCATTACGATCTTATCTTTAAGCTTCTCTTCGTATATCTAAAAAACATGGCACATTTGTTTTGCGTTCTACGCTAACATTACTGTTTAAAGAAGTTGGAAAAATATATTCTGGAAACTTAGGATAAAGCAAATTCGATCATATCAAAGTCTACTAAGATATTAATAATATAAACAATAAGTGACTTGATTACTACTCGGAAACAATAGAATCTGCTCAAAGATTCAAGAACAGAAAAAAAATCGAGTTTTGCTTGTAATGCTCAAACAAAAACGTCTCGGAATTTCATGATGCACAAGGCGTATTCAACTTTTTTTTCTGGTTGCTCGATACTACTGAGATACCCTGCATTTAGTACATTGAGTTTGGCCCACCCTTACGTACGTTAACCAGCCATTGGGTAAACAATATCAAAATATTAATGCAAGTCAATTAGGTATACTACGTGGAGCTTAGTTTGTTATTGTTGTTGTATAATATTTTCAGTTTCCAACTAAAATGCAAACAGTAAATGCTTTTCTAGGATAAAATTTAAACGTGAACGCCGATGCGATGGTTAGCAAATAACAAACAATGGGAACGTTAAAAATTCTTGACCTGGCTCTTCCAAATGTTTACATCTGCATTCAAGACGGCCACACAACTTCACCAAAAGTCCGCAAGAATGTGCGCTCCTATAGTTTCACAATCAGCTACACGTGACCCGAATGTTAAAATTAAAACTGTCGGGGGGGGTTATCTTTTATTCAAAATTCATTCCCTCCGCCACCGTTGGAGCACAATGAGATAAATCATCTGTTAAACGGCCGCCCCCAATAAAAACATAAAATTGAATAAATTACCAATATTGGCGATTACAATTTCACGCCGCTGCTTGCGAAAATAATATTTTAAAATTTCCGTAATAAAATTATCAATCTACCGCAGCACAAGACGCCGGGCATCATTTGTTTTATGTTTTCATTTGTTCTTTCACGGCCCACTTGACGCCGGTAATTATTCTTCCTTTTTCACAAACTTCTCCTCGAGTTTTTATTTCATAAAGCTCTTGAATGTCTTAATTGAAGGTGCACTACACCATGTTTTACTCCTTCTTCATTGTCTCGATAATTTTTCATTTCCCTCAAGTTTCAGAACAATATTTAATGAAAATTAGCGCCGGTATCAATTCTGCTAACGTGGTTAGCACGACTCACTTCAGTAGAAGGAGGTAATTATTTTTAAAAGTTGTTTAAAACTTCTTAAAGACGCAATTGCGTCACATCCTGCGTCGACATTATTTTCTTCTTTTCACTTTTCACAATACTGTACACAATGTGCATATTACAATGGCCATTAATTAAAAGTTAACAACGGCTCTTTTCCGATTTCTTAAGTCTCGCTTTTAGACTATAGAAAATATCTCAGTTTCGTTTAGCTTATACGCGTACCTGTTACGAAACAATTTTCTCTTAATAGACAAGTAAAAGAAGTAAACGACATACATACGTAAATAGTAAAACGTTCCTTTTCTCGTGGTGTTGTCATATTTTAGTCAGATTTTACTCCTTGGTGTCTTCCTTTAGGCTCGTTCTAAACTGTTGATCTCCATATAAGTTTTGAGGAAGATATGCACAAATATGAATTGGTCTCTGTCCTACAATGGGCTACCTACGGTGGCTCATGGTTAAGATTCACCGTCCTTCCTTCAACTAATCTTCTTGAGGAGGCTGTTCAAAAAGACAAATCAAACTTTGCCTTTCAATAAGCCAATATAGTGGCTCATAGTCAAAGTTTTATATCGCAACGGATCGCAATTGAAATTAATCTTCTTTTATTTCTGTCGAAGTGACTGTGGATGGAGACGTTCACCATTAATTTTCTTGAGGAAGCTACGTACGGATACGAGTCACGTTTTATGCTATCTTCAAGGTGGTTTTGCATAGAGATGTTTTGGTTTTGGGTTTTGCTCTTCATTAACCTCCTAGAATAAAACAGCACACGAAAACAGGTTGTGATATATGAATTTTGCAAACAGCATTCCCTAGTAGAAAGTAGCTAAAGATAATTCTGTTCGTATGCCAATGTAGTTACTTCAGATCATAAGTTATAGACGATGCTTTGGCGCTAATATATTTTTTGATCATAAAAACTTTTAGATGTAGAGTATTTAAAAACTGTCCAATATAAATACTCTTTGAATATGGAAAAATCTCGAAAAGCCAAAACCTTCTGAGATATTCTTAGTTGAATAGAAACAAAACTACTGCAATAATTTACTATTTATATCTGTGTATAACTACAGTTATAAATATGTTTCGTAGTTCATCCCCTGGTTTTAGATGATGAACCAAATATGGAAGCGATTCGGCTTCTTTTAGCTCATACCACAAGATACTGAATCAGCTAAAATGTCTCCACATAAAGTTAAAGCTAAAGAGAGAGAGAGAGAGAAATACACCTTTTTAAAAAACTACTAGATCTGGCACAGACGGAGCAGCAGTCTCCAGGCTTTCTCTCCGCGGCTTGGCAGTACTAATCGGCCTGCAGCGCTCCGATTCTTTATATCCCTTGAAACAGAAACGGCTGTGGTCGCTTCTGGCGTCCACCGACTGGAATTCCTCTTGTTTGCACACATTTCCTGCTTTCGCCTCCAATACGCTAACATCGGTGGCTGAAGGTCTAGCTTCGATCTTTGTCATCACCTGAACGTTTCTCAAGAAACCACGTAGAAGCTACAGTATAGTATGTCTAGCGTAAAAAGTCCAAAATCTCGAAAAACGATAACAAATGACGTTAGACACTAAACATTTTTTGTTTATCTTGTTTCCTTTTAGGAAGTAGATTGCAGCGTGACTCCGAGCAGTTAACCGACTTTGCCGTCCGTTAACACTCTTCATAGAGTTAAAACCAATTGAGGATTCAGACGACATCCTGCATTTACCTTTTTCAGAGAGCTAAACATCAAAACAGTTCAAGTTACAAGAAACAAAAGACAATTGGTGTTTAACGAATCGTTTGAAAGTCGTTCTCCTACCAGCTCTGACAATCAAAGTCCAATCTCAATACAACAAGCCATTTCCGAGTTGCGCAATATCTGTCAAAATAAACAAAAGACGGTCGGTGATGCCCGGATTCTTTAAGAAATCGTTCCCCCACCACACCTAACAGTTCAAGCTCCAACTTGATAGAACCAATCGTTCTTAAGATATGAAGTATCCATCAAATGAAAAAACAAAAGACGATCGGAGGTCTGCAGGTAGTTTGAACGGGCCTCCCATCGTCCGCCACTACAAAACGAAAAAAGTCTGAAGTGGGTAAGACGATCCATTCCGAAGATATGCTAGCTTGCTCGCTCTCTCTCTCTCTCTCCTCTCTCAGAGAAACACGCCGTCGGTTTCTAAAAATCTCTGACGTCTTTAATGTTGAAGTTCCGGTGACGTCATCTACTCGTTGCGACTCTTCTCCTTTTGCTCGTAGTGAACCGTCACCAATTGGTGTTTCACGAATCGTTTGAAAGTCTTTCTCCTACTAACTCTGACAAACAAAGTCCAATCTCAATACCGCACGGCAAGAGATACGTGCAGAAGCGGAAAAGGAGAGAGAAACTTTCCTTGTCTTTTAATATTATTTAAAAATTACAAACACTAGTCGAGCTGCGCCCTGGAATTTACCACCTGTGGTGTCCCCCAAATCTGAGATTCGCCCTCTATTGCGGTGGTCCAATTTTGCCGACCATTAACCTTCTTAAAAATATTTAAAAAAATAAATAGGTAGAGCTACGCCTTGGAATTTGTCACCTACAGTGGCCCCAAATCGGGCTGGACCGGGCATTAGTTTTATACTGAACGGAAGCGAAGGAATCTTGTACTGTACCGCAGAAACCTGCACGGACCGAGTTTCTTGGTCTGGCCTTTGCGCGACCCGGTCTGAAGCTCGGGTTTAGGTCGTGCTGGGTTTCAGGTTAAAAATCTACCGATCTTTCCAGGTCTCCGCTGGCTCTATCGGGCCTGTCAGGCATCCCAGGCCCGGCGGGCCTCTCGGACCTCATGGTTCTGTCAGGTAGTTAGGGTGTCTCAAACCACTTGAGCCTCCCGGGCTATTGGGCTGTTTGGGCTTTTCGAGCCGGCCAAGAAGTTAATAGGCTTTTTTCGGACCGCGTCAAATTTACTTCCTGTCGGGCCAGGCCAGACCGGGCTGGGCTTGAAAATATTGGCCCATGCAGGGCTCTCATTCGCTGTATAGAGGAGTACACATTCTCAGGCTTATCAGGCTTTTCAGCCCTGCCGGGTTTGTCAGGCTTTTGGGCCGTTATTTTTGCACTGATTCGTAGCGAACAAGACTGAAATTTTTTACGTATTAACTCGGACAAGCAATGTTTTTATACTGAACCAAAGAGGAGGATTCTTGTACTGCATCGGATTAAAAACTTTTTTTTACTGAGTCAGAAGAGCGTTATTTTGTATGGACTGGGACGGGCATTAGTTTTATACTAAACCGAAGGGACGAAGGGGCCGTTAGGTCGCCCTAATAATGAATTCCACTGCATCTTCCTGGGAGAAGAAAAATTCCTAGTAACAACCCCTGAACAAGCAAACTGCAATTTCTTTTTAAATTTCACGGACTTAATGTCTGGATGTCAAATTGTGTAGTCACTAACTGCAAGCACGCATAGTTGTAGCTCAGTCTTTCTTGTCTCACTGGAACACCATGTGGGCATTTTAGGTCCAAACAATTTTTTCATAATTCCAGAGGTCGATTTCACTTTTTCAAGATTCCGGGTGTTCAAACGCCTGAAATTCTAGGAAACCGCCATGGAAGAGCTAGGAACTTTTAGTAGGTTGTTAAGGACGACTGTGCAAAATCTCATCTTTACTATAATTAATTCCAGATTCAAACCTGAAGTTCTTTAATTAAAATTAAAAACGTATGCAAAAGACAAATTCTATTTAGACTGGCAAAAGTATATTTTACAAAAATCATCGAAATTAAAAATCATGCTGCAACTATTTTTATTGTAATTTTTGTTAATTTATTTGGAATGACCCATAACTCAATGTAGGTACACATTTATCGAAAAATTCAAAATAAATATATAAAATATAAATCAATTACAATCGTTACGAGACAAATTTCTTTTTGCTACATCGGAACTCATTTTAATAACAGTTCCAAAGTTAAATAATTGATTCTACGGAAGCGGATCGTCTGTTCAAAACAAAAGCCCTCTTTCAAGACGAATGATTGAATTCGATGTGACTTTTGTTACCTTTCAAGAAGTTTATTCTTCTTTGGATTTGTAATTCAGAATATACTCTACATTTTCCTTTTTTTCTTGACTATTATTAAATTTCCATTCGAAGGATTTTTATTCTTTACTTTCTAAACGAACGAAATGATATTTATTGTCGGAAACAACTCGAACGTACTAATACAACGCAGTAATAAAGGGCATCAAAGCTAAACGATACTCCAATATGTCGAAGGTGTATTCGCAATTAATTTTCAAAGGATTTCCAGAAACATAATACTGTTTGTGCACAAGTTTCCGATACAATTAACTAACCAGTGAATAACTTAGGTTAGGGTCTTATAAACTTGGACCAACACTAAGTATGGTGTGAAATTTTAGTTGTTGCTGCGTCTTGGCTTGTACTTGAGTTGAAGAGTCTCAAGCTCTCAAGTCACGTGTTTGCTCAACTTCTGGTCGTGTGGTATTATTATACATCTCCTTCTGTTATTATCAATACACTTACTACATAAACTTGTCAACTTGTTTGTTTAGACGTGATTCATTAGATTTAACATCGAAAAATGCTATTGCCGCAAGGATGTTTCCATTTCCCACTACTAGTAAAACAAAGACGTAAAACTCGGAACTTATTTATACTACGCATCTACTCATTATTACATAAAGCAATGAGGAAGTTGCAAGTTAGCGCGGGGGTTATTTCGCTGGCGATGATGTTTTCTGGTCACGATCCTAGCTGTCGCCGCAGATTACGCGGGTAGACGTGTTAACTCACTATATCTGTTTTGCTTCACTCAAGTCTACGAATGTCATCATCTTATCAGTAATTTGTTGCAATGTTACAACCGAATATAGTATCTATATACACGTGCGATTATTGCTGGCACCGCCAATAACAACATAACCTTTTATTATAGCCCCCGAATTACTTACGCAAAAAGGGTCTCCCCCCACCACAGAAAGCATACTAATTTCTAGTCCTTGATTATAGGTAATATAAGAAAAGAAGTTTTACAGCTTCGACTTTGTCAAATTCGGTTTTATGAGTTTACCTTATGGAAGTTTTTATTTGTTTCTGAATCACCGTCTTAAATCGAAAAACCACTATTTCTTGGAAGGAAAAAACATTCTACTAATAGTATTTATTGGTCTTTCTTAACGTACCTAAATTCATTTATCCCTGTCCATCCAAATAAATTCTCTCAATCAATTTTTGTTTTACATCTATTCAAATTGTCAAGAACTTTATTTTCCAAATTCAATTCGGTTTGTCCGACTTAAACGTGAAAAATAGTTTTGAAAACTTTTTTATTATTACATCATTAAGTTGAACAAGACTTTAAATCACTGGCGGTCTTACGGGTGTTGCAAGTGTTGCATTTGCACACCTGATCAAAATTATACTCGACGTTTACTTCGGTCGCTTGTTACGCTTTAATATGAAATGTAATGTAGGACAAGAAATTAAGTAAAGTTCTCATAAGTTCAAAGAAAACCACACAGCAATAAGAACGGGATCAGCAAGTAGGTTGACAACACTGAAAACTTACCGAAAAAGGAGAGGTTCCACCTGCAAAAGACGCTTATCGCATCGGGATGCCATTCCAATAGAGTGTTGAACGATCAGGCGTTACCACCGACCTGCAGGGGTTCGAGCGCTCCCAGACGCTGCCCGGTGATATCTATCCGAGACCACTGGAAGACACAATTGTCAACCAGGTCAAGGTAGATTACACGCTCACACCTAAATTTATACGAATGAGACCACTCGCGTTTCACATACCGACAGTGCACTTCAAGACTTTCTACATATAAAGTTTCTAGGATTTGCGACTTGGTTATATTTTTTAGGCCTGCCTGTTGCAGCTGTGTGAAGGTAAGCCTTCATGTCCAAGTAAACCCATGCAGCTAAGCTAGGGAAAGCGTAAGTAAATGCCACAGTAAATAAGAAAAATCCACGATCACCTCTTAATATTTCAAAACTAGAAAAAGGATGTCTAACCAGATACGCGACTTTCGGTTTATATTTCATATAGCATCTAACGTCCAAGATTAGATGAGACGTCCATGAACGAAAACTAGACATCTACTGGACGCTCGTTTTTAGATAACCATTAGCGGACGTTTTTTGGACATCCTACTTTGATCCACACTTCGTCCGGATATTTTTGTGCGTAAATTGTTCATCCAGTGGACGTCCATCAGATGGCCATATTTAAATTACATCCAGATTACGTCCAGTAACGGACATCTGTAAAATTTCTAAAATTGTGACAAACGTTACGTCCCATGGACGTCGGTAGCATCGTCGAAATTTGGACATCTAAGTGCAATATGAGTTACTGTTCTAGGAAGAATAAGTAAAGTCTAGGATCTTTAAAAGTAACCCACAAAATTTTAAAAAAATCGCTAAATGTATTAAAGTCAAATAATAAAATAAGCCTTAAGAAAGCTGCAACACACTTACGCCCTCAATTCCATGCTGGTTTCTAGTAAACTCTACTTCAGTTCAATTCTAATTTCACTGATCAGCAGGAAAATCCGTGAGCAATTATAAACTCAACTTTTTTCTTTAAATTCGAAATTACCAAACGTCTTCCTCTGTTATGTTTATCTCTTTTGCAAAATTTTATTAGAGCAGATGTTACTTTTCTTTCTAATTTCTCTTCCAAAAGAAAGTTTTACTCTGCTTTTTGTTTTGAAATAGTCGCAATAGTCTTTCACACTATTCCTTAAGCGAGCATCTTGTGGACTCAAGTTAAGCTCAATTATAATTTCACTGACCAGCAGAAAAGTCGGCGAGTAGTTTAAAATTCAACTTTTTTTTTTAATTCATAATCATCAAACGCCTTCCTCTTTTATATTAATCTGCTTTGCATGCTTTTAGTAGACCAGGTGTTACCTTGCCTTCTAAGTTTTCTTTCACAAGAAAGTTTTATTTTGGTTTTTGTTTTGCGATAGTCTCGATAATCTTCAACATTCCTCCTTAGGCGAGCTTCTTGTGGTCCCGAGATAAGTTCAATTCTAATTTCACTAGTTGACAGGTAAATCCGTGAGTAACTGAATATTCTATCTTTCTTCTTTTAATTCAATACCACTTTATCAAAACAAATCATTTTTAAAAAAGTGTTAATATTTTCATTACAATGCAAAGTATACGTATTAGAACAGAATATCCGATATGTAGTCGCATTCTGCTGGCACATCTCTCTTTTTGACAAAATTCTTGATCACATTTAGGCACAACTGCGGCTAAATTTTACCAATTACGCATCGGATTTCATTCTTGAGCTCCGAGATTTTTGTTGGTTTGTTGGCGTAGACTTCACCAAACCCCAAAGAGAGAAGTCGCACGGTGTCACATCGCACGATCTCAGAGACCAGTTGTGGTCGTCATTGGGTGAGCTGACAATTTTCGCGTTCAGATGACTGGTTATGCCATCCTGTTGAAAAATTCTGTTATCATGTTGTGATAATGCACGCCATTCACTGTTGGTGCATTGTCGGTCGGTCGGTCACACCGCCAGCCCAAAATCCGAACCAAATAGTGATTCGTGGTGGATGCACTGGTTACTTGAGGATTCTCTGCGCTCCAAATCCGACAGTTTTGTCTGTTCACGCATTAATTAAGCTGAGAGTGCGCCTCATCGTTCAAGATGGTTTTCTTCGATAAATTGCTGTCCACTTTTTGCTTTTTAAAATATTCAAGTGACAAATGCAAAAAGCTGCTCATGGTGGAGAATTGAGGTTCTTAAACTCCCGGCGATACTTTCAGCCACTGAGGTAATGATTTCAAGACAGCAATGACGAACTAGTGTCTTTACGTCTACAATTGAACCATTTCGCTCGAATTTCTTGATCAATCTTTAAACTGTCGTATGATTTGGTGCATTATATAGACCGAAAATTGCACGCAACTTGCAAACTGTTTCCACAAGGCTTCCAACGGGTGAGAATGCCGGCGGCTTCAGCTCACGTAGTTTTTCAATGGCTCCTTATTTTACGTAGCTTTGTGGTGAAACGTTGAAACACTGTTGGTGGCTTCCTTGAGCAACAAAGAATAAATAACCTTCATAATTTTTAGGTGGCAACACTCCAGCCAGTACAGTGACATTTCTTTACAACACGTGTTATTGTTTACAATGTGCCAATAGAAAGCTCCTGAATCAGTCTGTGTTTCTTGGATTTTTCGCTTTTTTTTTTTGATTTGTTTTATTTTTTTAATATTTTCTTGTATTAAAAAGTTTGAAAATTTATTCTTTTATTTCTTGATGTTTTAAAAGGCAATAAGCTTCTTTTCTAAGGGTACCAGTGTTTTTTGGGTTGTTGGTCCATAGGAAATCTTTGGAACCAATTAATTTTGTTGATTGTTTTTTTTACAGATGGATAGTAAACAAGGTCCCTCTACATTCAAAAAAAGAAAAGTAGGGAAGTACCTTAGAAGAGATGGGGGATCTCCTGAACTTCTCATCGGAGAACGAAGTTCAAGATTCTTATTATTGTGAGTCAGAGAAGGAGGATGTACTAAAACAGAAGATGAAGTAGAAGAAGGTGATATAACAGCCCACAACAAAACCAACAGAAAAACAGAAAGTTTGCAGTGCTGGCTAGAAGTTGATCCCTCCAAATCATCAGAATTTTCTTTCTCGGGAACTGAAATATTCAACTATAACTCCAATTACCCTGAGGTAAAAGAGAATCTGAAACCTATCCATGTGTATAAAGCATTTTTGAACGATGCAGAGTGATAGTAAAACAGACAAACCTAAATGCCAAACAGTATTGGGGGAAGGGGGATTCTAAAAACATTGATTCATCTGCTAGGGCTACCAAATAAAAGGACACTACGATAGAAAAAATGCAAAAGTTCTTTGGAATACTATTGTATATGGCCTCAGTTAAAAAACCAACGATCTAAGATTATTGGAGCACTAACACACTGTACATCAATAATTCCGTTTCTAACTCTATGAGTAGCAACCGCTTTCAGGTGCTTTTGCGATTTATTCATTTTACCAAGAAATAATCTGCAGACAAGTCTGACAGACTATAAAGTTAGAGAAGTTATTGACTTGATACAAGATACATTCAGTTCGGAGTACACATCAGGAGCGATTGTAGCAATTGATGAAAGTATGATCACTTTTAGAGGCAGATTACTAATGCTCCAATGCATCCCCTCTAAGGCACATAAGTCTGGTATAAAGATTTAAGTTATGCAACTCTAAGGGATACAAGTCACTCATAGTGATATATAGTAGTATTAGACCTGATAGAAAAGTATCTACATGTAGAAAGAACACTTATTACTGACAATTTTTACATTTCAGTGCCACTGCCTGAAAAATTGCTAGCAAAGAATACCTACATAATAAGGACGTTGAGAAGAAATCGGAAGTTTCTTCCGAAGAGAGGTGTGGTTGGTAAACAAACGTCCGACGGAAAAGTAGTTGGCAAGTGGCTGGACAAAAGGAAGTCATGTTTTTGACAACAAAGCATGGGATTCAAATGCTCCCTACAGATAAAATAACTAAGAAGGAAGATGAAACTGTAAAACCTTTAGCTATTATAGATTACAACAAAGGAAAACAGGATGTGGACATTTCAGATCAGCTAGGATCGTACTTTTACCGTCTGAGAAAAACCATCAGATGGTACCATAAAATAATATTCGAACTGCAAATAAGACAACTGAGACTGACATTAAACAAACTACGTACCACCCTGTTTATCATACGAAGCCACCTTAAGAAATTCTGCCGTAGGTTCCCAGCACCCTACGGCCGGCAAACCCGACCCTGACCTAAAGATTCTTCCATGTCTCGAATGGGATGACGTAATTCGTAATCTCGAACTAACCTATTGGTCATTTAGTGGCTTTGGATATGTAGAGTAGACTTCCAGTGTCTTCCCAGAGTTTTCAGCGTTCCTGGCAAAATTTTCTAACACTTAACAACATTATAAAAACCTATGTCTGTAAGTCTCCAAATCAACGAATTGACATCGATTATCAGCAAACTCTTCTGTATTTCAAATAGCATTACGTAATCCATAATTTCAAACTAATAATCTGTCTGTTATTGAGTAGTGTTTAGAGTAGATTTACTGAATCTTCCCTGAATTCGCAGCATTATTTCCAGAATTTCCAGACACTTAACGTTATGAAAGCCCATAAGATATGCAAGTTCCTAAATTCAATTTGCAACTTTATAATTCTGTAAATCCTAGACGTAGTATTTTTTCCACAATTAGTGGATTATCTAGAGAGTCTTCCGCATTTCTAACTAATAGTTTATTGGTTATTAAGTGTCAACGAGTGTTTAGAATAGATTTCCAGCGTTTTTCCAGAATTCTCAGACATTATGAGAATAACTTGCAACTTCTTTGCAATAAGTTTGTGAATTCTGGTGATACTTTCGGACAATAATCAGTGTAGTGCCAAAAATACCTGTAGGGCCAGCACAAACAGGTGCAAATGAAGCTGATTTTTAACTTTATAGTGTAAACAACAAATCAAATTTATGAATTTTAAACAAATAATAAATTGTTTCTGCGTTGCAAATTGACTTTCCTCAATACTTAAGGAAAAAGCAAATCTCAGGTAAGACCGACAAGCTTGTTCTGAACCATCTAAAAAATCTAAAAGTCTAAGTTGTTTATAAAAGAGCATTTCAGTAAAATCTTTCGACTTTTTCCTTTTTTAGTTGCTGTTAATGTTTGTCCCAACCACACTAAGGCCGATTTTTATTAATTATTACTATTGTTATTATTCTTTTATTCCGAATATTGACACTTTATCGTTAATTGATTACCAAGAATAATCCCAGTGAAATCTTAACATTTTGTAAGAAGTTGGCAACTTAGGGTTGTAAATTACTTTAAAAAGTTTTTTATAAGTGATGATAATAGACAAATACAGTTGGTGCCTAAGGCGGTCCAGATAGAAAAAAACAAACTGTAATAAATGTGTACTCACATTAACCAGAAGTCCATTACGGTATTTTAATACATACTTCCATTCGGGAATGACACGCCTGATCAACGTCCTCTAACGGAAAACAAAGAAAGTCATCCTGAGACCAGAATTAGCTAATTTTTAGACTATACCTGAGTTGTTTAGAAATAAATGAGCCTTGCATAGAAAGGGAACTTTTCCAAAATCCATCTTGTCGCGACATAAACGTAAAAAAGTGCATATCCTAGCCTTTTGGGGAAATTTTTATATATTTCTCAAACAAGGGTGACAATATTTGGAATTTCCAATTTTTTTCTTTTTCAAAACCATCAAGTTTTTTTCTCTGTCATATTTATTTGCTGCTGTGCATAGACTTATAGGATTATCGGATCATAAGTTATTTTACTTTCCTTTCTTTTTTGCCAAGATGGTACTATCTTAGTTTTTGCCTTCTGAAATGCTCCTTGTAAACTTAACTTCAGTTCAATTCTAATTTCATTGATAAGCAGGAAAATCCGTGAATACTTGGATAATCTATTTTTTTGCTACTTAAGACTAGCTTCTCGTAAACTCAACTTTAGTTCAATTCTAACTTTATTTATCAGAGAAATCCATGAATAATTTCAATATTTTAGTTTTTTCTTTTAGTTCAAAATCATCCTAACGTTTCCTTCTATTATATTTAAGGTTGTGCATGAATTTACAGAACCAGACGTTATTTTGCTTTTTAATTTTTTCTCCAAAGAAGTTTTATTTTGGTTTTCGTGTTAAAACTCGATTTCAGTTCAATCCTAATTTCATTGATCAGTAGGAAAATACGTGAGTAATATTAAATATACTAATTTTCTTTCTTTTAATTCATTCTCATCCTAACGTCTTCTTCAGTTATTTTGCTTTTTATTTTGTTTCTCCAAAGAAGTTTTATTTTAGTTTCTACTTTAAAGAACACCGCCGAAACTCTTCACAATTGCTCCTTAAGCTAGCTATTTGTAAACTCGACTTTAGTTCAATTCTAATTCTATTGATCAGCAGAAAAATTCATGAGTAATTATTATTTAATTTTTCTCTTTTAATTCAAAACTATCAAACGTGTTTCTCTGTTATATTTATCTGTTTTGCATGGTTTTAGTAGACCTTTGCTTTCTAATTTCTCTTCTTCAAGAAAGTTTAATTTTGATTTTTGTCTTAAAATAGTCTGTATAGTTTTCAGCATTGCTCCTTGGGCGAGCTTCTTGTAGACTCGAGGTAAGTTCAATTCTAATTTCAGTGATCAACAAGAGAATCCGTGAGTAACTGAATGTTCTACTTTTCTTTTTTAACTCAAAACCATCCTGACGTCTTCCTCTGTTTATAGAATGCCTCAACACTATTTAATTTTTTATTAAAACAAATCGGTTTTCAAGAAGTGTTGATATTTTTATTACAATGCAAAGTATACGCATTGGAACAGTATACCTGACAAGTGACAGCACGACTCTGCTAGTACACCTTCGCACTCTTTTGACGAAATCACTGATTACATTTGTGTATAACTGCTGCTAAATTTTTCAGTTACGCGCTTAATTTCAGTTTTGAGCTCATAGATTCTTTTTGGTTATGTTAGGGTCGGCCTGAGCTCCACAGAACCCTAAGAAGGGAAATCGAACAGTGTCACATTGCAAGATATTGGTGGTCAGTTTTGCTACAGTTCTTCTACTTCACCGTTTCGCGTACCGTGTGACAGATTACGCAGTGGCGTAAATATAATTTTGGAGCCCCCCCCCCCGCAAACATAATTTCGAGACCCCTTAGTATTTCATGATGTACTACATAATATTAAAAAAAGAAAACAGCGCTTTATACCACATTGTATTTTCGACGAAATTTAAAAAGTTTCGTATCTGAATTCTTACATTCTGTCTATCTGTTGCCATATTCCCGTATCTTTACAAGACATGTTATATATGAAATCAACTAAGAATTTCACAGATTACAGATACATAATCGGTATGTCGATATCTCGAATAATTTTCTAGATGATCGGGACCTAAAATGGCGATTTTTTAACATGGTGATATTGTACGATATATGATATTGAGTTGGTTTTTAACGCTGAATACGACTATAAAGTTTAAATTATTATATCTCGAGTAGTTTTCGAAATATTCGATTTTTTTCTAAATATTGTCATGATTATCTTGCATTTTCACTGGTTAAATATGTGGTAGTAGGTACTTATGCAACAGACAAATTACAAATTAGATTTTGGTTTTTATTTGTTTAATTATTTACAAAGAAATGCTATTAGAAACTAGGTAGATAGAACATTCATGTGTTACAAATTTAATGTACTAAATACACTGTTATATAGACACTTGTCTAGTCTAGCTTTTCTGTTGACAAAATTCTCAATAACTTTCTTTACACCTAACTTATTCTTTTTTAATAAAATTTAGAAGTTTTTGACCGAATTTAATAATTACACTTTGACACCTTCTCTCTTATATTTATCTTAACTTGACTCCAAAAAGGTTGTATTTTAGTTTTTGTCTTAAACAGTTCCGCCAAAGTCTTCAGCTGGTTTCTTCTGAACTCGATCTCAATTAAATTCTAGTTTCATTCATCAGCAGATAAATCCGTGAGTAATTGAGTTATTTATTGTTTTATTCCAAAACCATCTTGACATCCTTTCTGCTATATTTATCTAGACAGGACTAGCTGTTATTTTACTGTCTATTGGATTCTCCAAGGGGGTTTTATTTTAGTTTTTGCTCTAAAGAATCCCACCCAAGTCTTCAGAATTGCTCCTTTAGCAGATTTTTTGTGAACATGACTTCCAACTCCATTGACAAGCAGGGAAATTCTTGAGGAATTAAATATTTCGATTTTTAGCTTGCAAGCTTCTAAGTCAGAACGCAATTTTAAGCCGCGTAGTTTGATAAAACACAATTCTTTTTGTGTAAGAAAATTATTGCAAAATAAAATTGAGTTCACTGTATGTGGTAATAAATGTGATAACTTGTTGTACTATCTTAAAATTGCACACTGAGAAATCTAACAGCTTTCGTTTGCCCTGAAATGATGCAAATGAAGTAAAGAATTTGATGAAAAATACGTTGTAGGCTCATGTAATGCAGTGCTTTCCATCTTTAAACAAGGTAAATTGAGTACAGTATGATCAAGAAGTCTTTTGATTACAAAAAATGTAGAAGGTGCCTTTCCTTTTTTTTGAGTCACAAAGGTTCTATGCTTTTTCTTAAACATTGTTAATTGCAATCTGCTCACAATTGAAAAATGTAATGACATTAAAACAATAGATAATCTCAGACGCGACTTTAAAATTCCACATCTAACCTAATTTAATACTAATTGGTTTACAAATTGACTTAATAGAATTT
This sequence comes from Ignelater luminosus, assembly GCA_011009095.1. Classification (NCBI taxonomy): domain Eukaryota; kingdom Metazoa; phylum Arthropoda; class Insecta; order Coleoptera; family Elateridae; genus Ignelater; species Ignelater luminosus. The sequence goes on from VTPC01090027.1 coordinate 364,143, forward strand.
AGTTACCTGCTGTGTTGAATCAAATGATATTCTACCTATATTTATACCGTCTGATTTTTTATGAGTGTTTACACCTATCAAAACAGCATTTTTAACATGTACGAGTGAAAATTGCAATTGGGCGTGGAATAGACCATTTTGTGACGTCAGTATTCAACATAACGTTCTTAAATAAATTTGACATGCTGTTGCTCGCTAGTTTTGCTTTTCAGATAATCTTGGCATCACGATGTTAATTATTAAAACTCTCTAATAACATAAATATAATCTTGTTTATTATAGGACCTATAAATGATGATATTGTCTACATATCGATACCACAGGATGTCAGGGTTACTATTTGAAGAAATTTAATAACTAAAAACCTGCGAGAACAAACTTATAACCGCACCATATTAGTTAAATTAGTTTTGGAAGAGAAAATGAGGAAAGTGAGACAACTATGAAATAAGCTCAGCTTCAAAACAATTTCAGAAAAAATCGATTCGTTTGATGATATTGACACACGCATAATGCATATCTCTAGGTGTAACAAATTTTGTCAACTCGATAAAATCCTTGAGTATAACTATAGCAAATATCAAACAGTAGAATTCGTTCTGTTTTTAAATTTGGTGTAAACGTTAAGCTTGGTTTTTTCATTTTCACTCGACGCTTTCAAGAAGCTTCGTGGTACACACCTTAATTAAGTTGAAAAGTGATTTTTTCTTACAAACATTTCTCTCTCGTCTAAAAGATGTGAAGATTTAATAATAATAGGGTGTGGGTTTTAAAATGAATGCTTAACAAACGAGCTATTAAATAATGCTGAATACTTTACAAATTTTACGGAAGATTGTAAGTTGTGAAAGGAGGAAGAGGTTTCCTTATAAATAAGGAACGAGTAGTTTATTTTTGAGTTAGTGATCTTAGCAGCCCGAAGCTGCTTACCTGCGCCGTCTAATTACTAAATCAGCAGCTCTAAACTTTGTTGTGTGCGGCGGTCATTCATTAAACTTGAAAACTCCCTGCTTGGCAGGGTGTTTCTTGAAAGTCTGAACCCCGCCAGTCCTAGTTTAAACCGCACGCTCCTTACACATTGCCGAACTGCAGTATTCCGTCAGTTTTAAAATTCGAAATTCGTTTTAATTATCGAGCTAATTAATGAAGTTTAATAAAGCCCGCCCCTACTCGAACAATATGCATGATTTAAAATTGCTTGCTCCGGGAATCTTTTTTTTCCTCTAAACGGTTTTATAAACTTTTCTAAAATTTCTCCTTTTTTTTCGAAGCTATTATGCATTTGTTCGGCTACACAAGAGCCTAAGAATCGTATTGTTCGTTTAATCAAAATTCCTAACGAGCAGATCCTTTAGCGAATCGAGTTTAAGACTCGTCCTTTCAAAGGGGCACTAAGTGTAACCGAAACGGTACTTATTGATGCGGAAACGAACAGATTGACGAACGTTGTTCCCGTTTGTCAGGGTTAGACGCTATTGTCACATACTAATGCTCATCTTAGTGCATTTCCGTCGAGACGAATCAAAAGGAGTCGCTGCCTTGTTTTTCCATACCGAACGGAAAGTTGCCAATAAAAGGGCACAAAATAAAATAGGGCGAAAATATAAAATATCCGGCGGAAATTTGTAGGAAATGCGGTTTACATATCTCTCTGCAGATATGTACGGTCTGCTCTCGACTCCCTGGCGACCTGCGAGGGAGGCGTTGCAGCTTTATCTCGACGATAACTTCTTTGCGGTAGCCGTGCTTCGGGCCCTGAATATGCAGACTAAATCTGTTGAAATAAACTTCGGAAAACTAAATGTTAGTTTTTGCCGAACTAAATTAACATTCGAGATGCTTGCTATTGCAGTGGCGCGGAGAAAATTCTTCATGGAAGACTAAAGGTAGCATTAAAAGTGCTTTAAACAATAAACCGCTTTACATTACATTTCTAAAACTGGCCTGCTCAGAAATCATTTACATTAAAAACGCGAATAAGAAATCTATAATTGTGGCCTACACTTACCAATTCTATTGAAGAACGCTTACCTGAAACAAAAAAAAATGTTACTGGATAACGTTAAGATTATTATTATTATTATTATTATAGATTTTCACAGAATCAGAATTACTTCGAAAAGTGATATGATTGTAGGTGTAATCAAGGTATTAATTCAATTAAGACCTAGTGTCTAGGCTCAGTTTTGCAGAGGATCTAATTAACAAAGATCGGTTAGTAGCAAGATAGGACTAAATATGGTAATACCTGGCTCGATTTATCATTTATTTTAAGAGTGTACAGACAGTTTATTATAATTCTTTCAAATTGATGTTTAAAATAGCTCCTTGTTAGGAAACTAAATATTTAAGACTAAGCAACTAACTTCATTGTTAACTACACTGTAAACACAAGATGGGCTGTCTGATGCCAACTGAAACAATAAAAAGAAAATATAAGAACTAGCTTAAATAGAAGTAAAGTCATAACCCATTAAAACAGTTGAAAACTGTCAAGTTAATAAAGTCATTAAAATTATAGTTTTGCTCACTTTATCAAATATGCTTCTTAGCTATGCTCTTTTTAAAGTGTTTAAGTGACTTACTTCCGCTTCATACATACCGCCCATGTGTGGAGGTTATAAATGAGCAATCCGTTTGAATAAAATTTATCTGACAGGTTTCGATATTGCTTTCACTAATTTAGTCCAGCAATACGTGTTTGCATTTATTTATTTCCGCTTCCAACAATTAGGTATAAATTGTAACTTACAATTTCTTATTGAGATCTAAATCACTTTAGGGTTACATCAATAAGGTTTAAATAACTTTCCAAACTGCAAAAAACATATATTTCAATCTCTAAGTAAACTCTTTCCAATTTTTCTTTGTCTCAATAATGCCTATTTGATTTCCGACATCTTTGGTGGTCTCAATGATTGGCTTCATTAAGTCGTCCCAATTTCGCTCCATTAGTCTAAAAGCAAGGTAAGAAAAAGTCGTAACGTGCTTATGGGTTTAGTAAGAGCGTATCATTGTAGCTGGAGGTGCTTCACCATTTTAAAGGTAGACTCCTCCTCTTCTTTGTCTCATCCTTATCCCATGGACGTGAGGTCGAAGATGCATTCTTTGATCCTGTTTCTACACAGTCTTCTGTCCATCGTCTCTTCCATCCTCCAACGCTCTTTCACCAGTCTGTCCTTTCACCTTGTCTTTGAATTTCCAACCTTCCTATTCCCACCCACCTCTATGTTCTTGATCCTTTTACTAATATACTCCCTACTTCTTC
>VTPC01090027.1:367810-387132 GCA_011009095.1 Ignelater luminosus
TTAACCTGCTTTCCTGCACCTTCTTGCCCATTGGACCTACTTTGACCATTCCTCTGATAAAGTCGTTTCTTATCCTGTCTTTCTTTGCGCCTGGGAATTCTATCATATGCTTTGTCAAGGTCTATGAAGACTAGATGAAGCTCCGCCTAAAATTTCCTGTTTTTTTTATCAGCTGCCGCAAAGCAAATATCGCGTCGGTCGTCCCTCTTCCTAGCATAAAACCTTCCTCACAGACCTCAATCTGTGCGACATCAGTTTGATCCCCCTGTTACGACAATTCCCTTTTTTGTGCATCGTTTTGCCTATCTACGGAGCGCGGTTTATCTTAGTTAGCCTTCAGTCTTTTGCCCTCCTTCTCTTCCAAAACCTCTTCATCCTCTCGTTGTGGGTCTTCTTTCACTCCTGCGTCCAGGTTGCGCCGGGCCCGACTGTTTGAACATCCACAAAGTGGTGATTGTCGACCAGTTGCTTGAATTTATTTCTGTCCTGTTGATGCCGATCTCCTGAAGGTCTTTATCAATTTTTGTAAGCCAGTTGTTTTTTAATTTTATGAAGAGGGCAAATTGAAAGATTCGTTTGGTAAGCTTGTAGTTGTCCATTCACAGGATACGTCCGTAGAATGTTAACCGCCTTTTCCTGAAAGTGTCTGTTATTTTTTCAGAGTGTTGATATAGCTCCAGCGATTTCTTTTTTATCCAGATTCCCCCTATGTGGACTAGACCAAGAACCTAAACATTTTTCTTTCTTGTTTTTCTATGTTTTCTGCTACCATGACTAAAATCTCCGACGCATATAGCCCTTCTGATTTGACCGCTGTTTTGTAATGTCTTAGTTTTGTATTACGGGATATTGATTTTTTGTTGTATCTGTTCCATGTGATTCTATAGGTCTTTTATAACGTTTGCTTTGCGATTTAATCCCGAGGGATGAATGCATTCTTCTAGATATTTGAATTGAAATACGTGAGCTATGTTTCCGAACTTCGTTGTCATAGGTTGCTTATCAAGGTGACAAAGCAACCCTTTCGTGTATTGAGTTTTTGCATAAGAGATTTTTGGCCCAGTTTTGGCTGCAATTTTATTCAGTTTATCAACCTTTTCCATTATAAATTGGCAAGACAAGAATACTATTCCTCTACTCGTCTGGTGTTTTCTCTTGTTGGAAAATCTTTTGCATTATATTCCATAGAAGATCAATTCCCTTTTCTCCCAAGCTTTTTTACATCTCATCTGGGATTTGATCTGCACCTATTGCCTTTTCATTATTCATCTTACTTAGCGCGTATTCCACCTCTTCCCTACTTACAATTCGAACTACTCGCTCATCATCATTATGCTTCTAGCTTCTAACCATTTCGTGAGTTGACAGGAAATGATGAGTGTCACTTTCTAAAACGTCACCTATGTGATAAAGGCCCAAAATAAAGCTTCGTTTCTATGGTGGTGTACAATAAGACTTCATTTTCCAATAAAAATTCTTTACTGATTTCCTTAATAATTTTGGTAAGATACATTTAGCCTGAAAGTTGAGCACGGTTTTCATCTACAAAAGAAGTTCACATCATGATTCAGTCAGTTGCAGGTCTCGCGACAGAAAATGAGAGAGAGAGAGTGTACGTCTGCAGCTTCTAGAATAAATAACGTAAACCAGAAGACATCCGATGTTTTTTCAATCTATTTCCCCTTCCTCGCATTTTGCTTTGAGATTCTCTTCATTCAGTATCTTTTCACTGCTTCAATTATTATTTCGTGATTCTGTAGCACTGTTCCTGAGTTCACCTGTTCAATTGATGTTAAGTTCTTACACGCTTTATCTGTTGCTTTGGCTATCTGGGTCTTTTCCAACTTTTCATACGCTTGCTCCACCGTTTCATCCTTCGCCTTTACCACAGTTCTCTTTGCTAAGGTATAAAATCGTTAATGTAGAAGAACATCTTTTTGCTCATCGCAATTTTCTGAGTACCCTCTGGGTGTTAAAAACAGTATGTGCTGCTGGATTCTCAAAAGTCGCTAGCGAAAGCAGTCGCATCATTGCTATAGTCTACAATCCCTGGTCACTTTCCTGGAGAATTATTGAGAAATGCACGTGTCTCAGTCAGTCTTTTTAAGACTGACATTATCCTGTTCAGCAAGAGAAATAAGACAACTCATATTACGTGGTAGACCTCTAATGCTCACGCAGAAGGTCAACTACTTAGATACTGACAATGTTGTAATTAGGTTGACAAGAACGTTTTGGCTGCCCCGCTGGGTGGTAGATGTGAGCTAAAGAATTAGATTTCAGGTATCTTACTGAGGTTAAACAGCAGTTATTAGTTCAACAGTAAGGCTAAACTAAGTTCCAACAATTGGCTTGTCTGGGCACGGAGCTGTGAGAACGATTCATGATATCCGCATTTAAAATCCTATTATGGTTACTTAGATAATGAATAAATGGATAAAATATGATTTAGCACAACAATAGAGGATAGCCCAATAGTGAGAGAGTGGACAGTTAGATTTCCAACGAAATTCAGTGGTTTTCTATATACCCGAACCATTTAGTATGTGTGATAGGGTAGGTATGTACCTGATAACCCAAAGCGTGCAGGAAGCTTTACCTTGAAAAAGGACACTACGATCGGAGAAAAAGATTTATACTTCTGTTTAGTTAGAACAAAGAATGCTCCTATTTAACAAGTTCTTAAATTCTTCTCTTTCATGCAGATAGTTCCCGAGGATCTATAATAATCAGTTCGCAAAGGGTTTCATTTATCCAAGTAGTACATCTCAAAGAATTGAGTAACTAGTTTGATTCATTTAGACTTGTCAGTATGCTTTATGCTGTTACTGAGGGAAAATCGATTCTGATTGTAACGTCTTCAATTCTTCTGAACGGAAAGTCAGATGTGTTATAAACAAGCCCAGAATTGACTTCTTTCAAAATGGCAGCTAGAACCTTGCAGGATACTTTTCTTACTGGAATGGATTTCTACCAAGAACAGAATCAATCATGAAAAGTTGTTTAAGTTCTCTGGAAATTTAGCTTTCTTGATGACAATCACTAATGAACCAAAAGTTTTGATGATGTTCAACAACATTGCAAGATACAACTGTCTGGGATTAAATCAAAACACTCCACATCTAGGTTTTCTCTGCACATTACAGAAAAAATGGGAATAAGTTGATAGTTGTTGAGAGTACGAGATTGTTGGGTTATTGGAAAAAAGATGGTCTTCCTTTGGGTAATTACAAATAAAAGACTTCTTAAAAGAAGAAAGCAGATGCATCATTGAGCAAATGTAATATTGTTCCGACTCGGAGCAGAAGATAATTGAACCAAACAAATGACGACTTTTTTATAAGAAATGAAATCCAAAATAACAGCCAGATCAAGCTACCCAACAAAGGGTTGCTGGTCTGGGTTTGAATGAATGTCCTTCCAGGAATTCGAAATGACCGATCTTACTGGAGCCATCATCCAAATTTTGTTGGACGATTTTTTCACAAGTTCGTTGTTTTCATGGCAATATGCAGATCTGGCACAATTTATTCTTGTGTTCCTAAAGACAGCACGTTTTTCTGTAGGTTAACTTTTCTTAGAGTGCACTTTAAAGTGGAACAAATGGTTTTCTTCATTTACCACTTGACACCCCTTAGCTCTTCTGTGGATACTCAGCTCTCTTAAAGACGCAGAAGCCCTAAGACAGTCTGGACATTAGTGTGGCAATACCAGGTAGTGATTTATCGAATTCAGCTGGTTTTGACTTGTGGTTACTCTTCGGCAGGTTCTCGCGGTTTATTCCTTTTCATTCATTACTTCAGCATTACTTTCCAGGTGCCTTCTTTTAAAGAATTCCGAAATCACTATATGGAAATTCTAAAGAGGCAACTATCATTCATCGTACTTATTGAGATGCTAAAGTCCACTTCAATATTATAACCTTTTACATCTAAAACTTTTTAGATTAATGGTAAAGCCACTGTACTGATTCCAAAAGAATCTTAACGTTATTTACCGTATTTTTCTCTGGGTAACGCTAGCTTTTTAAACTACCCTTTATATTTTTAAATTAAGAGTAAAAAATCGTAGAATGCACCGGAATAAAAAAAATGTAGAACGTTCGAGTTAATAAATTCAATATAGTGCAAGAAAATTCGACTACATTACTTTTTCAAGTGCTTAACAGAGTTTAATATCGTATTACAAATTTCAACGAGTCAGCCAACCGTTCTTTCCGCATGATGCGCTTCGCTTGCATATTAAGGGCGCCCTTGCTCTTAAGACCCCGTAATTAGCGGCCCGAAAATAAACAGAAGCATTGCCGGAGTTCGGACAGGGGCAGTGTATAAGCAAAGGAAGGCAGTGGTAGAAATTCGCTACTACTGCTACCACTACCACCACTACCGGAATACAACTATTAACGAAGAGCTAGCGTGACTGTGAGCAGAGTCCACGGCTTAGGTCCACTAATCACTTCTCTAATCACCCAGAGTAATATCGTCAGATAACAGCCGAGAACAATTCCTAATATGCGCAAGATATGCGATAAAAATAATCGGGACGATATTACCTGCCAATATGGAGGATTAATGGGAACATTGTTTCAATAAGCGGAAGCTTAAGTACCTCTCGCCCATTGTTGACCGTCTTAGAATTGCCCGTTGTGTCCTAATTACTTCCGGATTAATTTCACTTGTTCTACAACCAAGCGCTAAACTGTTATATATAGGAGAAAAACATTTTTCCCCTCTTGAAAACCGCATTTTCCACGAAGCGTAATCTAATAAAATAAATGAAATGTGACGTAAGTAGGAATTCCCTCTACACATACAGCTAAAGGCAACATATTAACATGCAAATCCAACTTCTGCAGTAAATTCCGTGCCCGACCTCTTCAGCGGCGAGGAATGTCTGAAGTCCGGCGAGGGATCAGATTTCAGTAGTCCAGTCAGTTTAAATAGCATAATCGAGTTATGCGGGGCAAAGTGACGGGGCCTGTACGTCTCGTCTGCCGGCAAATTAAATCGTTCTTTTCTTTTACATAATTACCTCTTAACTTTGCTCTTCTGGCGGTCCACCGTATGTGAATTAACCCGACTCGACTCCACTTGATCTAATTATTCCATCCGCAGCCGAGCACTAAGCTAAAGGCTAAATAACGCGTCTTTAATCTCGTCGTGCAGAGACATTAGCAGAGCTTTCCCTGAGCGCACAACTCCACGACACCCTTTGCCTTCCTGTCCTCCTCTCTATCCTCGCCCCCTCACCCCGCCTGCCATCCCGGCCCATCACACACATACTACTACACGGAAAGGGTATCATTTTCCTAACTTAACGGTTTTCCTACATTCGTCAATCGATTTATTAAAAACTCACAAGGGATTTGCAATCCTAGAAGCAAAGTTAGAATTCTGTTTTGATACATTTATATGTACATCCATGAAAGTATTAGGGGGATGTTTCAGCAAGTTAATCTCAAGAGTATACAATAACTGGTAGGACGAGATTAAAAGAAAAATATTTCAATTTGTATCATCTGCATCTTGATCATTACCAAAAAATTTTGAAAACGAACATGCAGAATAAGATTTGTTTAAAAAATAAATCATTTTTTAAACGAATGTACTTCTAGGGCTTTTCATTGTTCATTTTCTTGAAATTCTTTGCACTTTGTGCTTAAGTTATAATTATAAAAGAATTAACAGATTTACCTTAACAGGAATAAGTTCTTTTACACAGATGGCCATGATAAAAACAAGAGACTATTTTTCACTAAAATTTAAAATTGTAAAATACTAGAATTCAGTTGTTAATTTCATCTTTTATCATGGCCAACCAAAAGATTTAACGACTCTGTGAACTCTAATATGTTCCAACTTGTAAAAATTGAATTACTTTCAAAAAAAAAACTTTTTTCGAAAGTGCTAGGAAAAATATCTCACTAATTACGTCTTGCAAATTCAGAAACTTATTATTGTGGTTCATTTAGGGAGCGATTGAAACCAATATTTATAACAATCCTGTCCAACTTAGATGTGGAAGTAGTGAAAAAATCAAGACACAAATACCCAGCACGGTAATTTAACATTGTTTAGTTTTATTCTAGAGACTTCCGAGTACAATCACTCAATTTCTCTATCACACCGACATCCAAAAAGCACACCAATTCATGCTTCTAGCTTTTAGCCATCTCGTAAGCCGACAGGAAATGAGATTGCCCACCAGCAAGCAACCTACAATATGTTTCACTTTCTAAAAAGTCACCTATATCATAAAGGCCCAAAATGAAGCTTTGCTTCTATGGTGGCGTACAATAAGACTTCATTTTCCAATAAAAATTCTTTACTGATTTCCTTAATAATTTTGGTAAGATACAATTAGCCTGAAAGTTGAGCACGGTTCTCATCTACAAAAGAAGTTCACATCATGATTCTTCAGTCAGTTGCAGGTCTCGCGACAGAAAATGAGAAAGAGAGAGTGTACGTCTGCAGCTTCTAGAATAAATAAAATAAGCCAGAAGACATCCGATGTTTTTCAATCTTTTAACCCTCAGACGGTGTCTTCTATTGGACTTCGACTCATGGTCAGGTTTCGCTCTCCACTAGACTGTCTACAATGTATCACAATCAAGCTTTGCTTTTCACGATGAATCTTTTACTTCAGCAGATCATCTACGATGATTCGCAGTTAGATTGTACCTCAACTAGCACATCTATGACTGAACAAACTTCGTTCTCCACCACAATTTTTGGTTCGTTTTCTTACAAATTTCTCGAAAACTTTTAATGATAACTGAGCACAAGTTCGATCTACAAAATCATTTCTTTCTCGTTAAAAAGGAGATCTAAATGTAAATTTTACAAGAATCATCATATGTGGAGTCTCATAATCGAGCTTCACCCTTCACCCACCTGTGGTGGGTAATCTGATTTCACTCTTTCCCATACCATGTGCAGTTATTTTCACAATCGAACTTCGCTACCTAGCAGGCCACCTGTAGTAGCCGCACTTCGACATCATGCACCACTGAATAGGCCGCAATCTGACTTTACTTCTCACAATGCCAGCTGCTACGGCTGCCGGTCAGGCTTTGTCTCTACTTTATTTTCATAATTAAGCTTCCCCTTAAATAAGCGACCACACTCTGACTTCACTCTTCACCACACCACATGCCATGACCAACGGTATCATGTTCCACCAGATCACCTGCGGTGTTCTCACTATCTACATTCTGGTTTCACTCTTCACTATACCTCTTACTTCGCTCCTACGGTGATTAAATACCTTCAAAGTGACGCTTTGCGATGGCCACTTTTAGACTTTATTCTTCACCATAACCACCTGCTGTGACTGACGGTCTGACACTATGAAATGTTAAAAATCAGATTTTGCTTTTAACTAGGCCACCTGTACTGATCACATGAAGTGACCATAATCGAACAATCCTCCGTCAAAAAACTCCCACTGTTCTTAAAATCGGCCTTCGTTCTCAAAGACGCCACCTGTGATGTGACTCACAGTCAAGCTACACCCTTCACCAAGCCTTCTACAGTATCACACGGTACTATACCATCTCCTGTTCTTCTACCAGGTCATTTATCGCTTGACCCAAAGCTGTATACCCACGACGATTTGTTTTGTTCGCCACTACAATTTTTTGTTCTTTTTCTTATATATTTTTCAGAAGTTTTTATAATCGCTGAACACAAGCTTTATCCATTCTTGGACGGGAGGAGATTCAAATGCAAATCTCACAAGCAAAAAGAAAAAGCTTAAGTCCTCGATTTAAAAGTTTTTGTTTGCATTTTGTTTCAATAACTGCAGAAGAAATCCATAAAAATGATCCACAACAATTCCGTATGTGTATCTCATCAATCATCAAAATATTACGACTAGCTTGTTCGCTTATGAAATAGATGGTGCAGATACTGTCCACAGAACTATCAATAAAAGAAAAGAAATTCAATCCAGTGACTAGAAGTTGTCTCTGGGAGAAATCAATTGCAAAGTATGAAAAGGAATTTAACGCTGGAAGGTTTCTATTCTAACTAAAACCAAAATTTGGGACCTCCGAGCGTGGAGCATTAATTCCACAAGTACTCTTGTGGTGAACAAGCTTGTTCTCCGCGTTTTTCCTTTTTTTTAATCCACTAAAGCATAACCAAACAAGCTGTAGAGTAAGGCTTAGTTTTTCACTAGGTCACCTAAAATGGTTCGCAATCAGGTTTTGCCTTCAAACAGGTCACCTATCGTTTTCATCCTTGAACATACCTACGGTGTTTTCACTATTGATTCTGAACAGAATCTGACTTCGCTCTTCGTATCACCTGCTGTGACTGAGCTTCATCCCTATTATAGTGTTCTTACAATCCGATTTCGTTCTTTAATTCAATCTGACTTTACCTTTTACCATACCACCTGATGTGACTGATTGTTAGGCCTCTCCTTCATCCAGACCACCTAAAGTGTTTTCACAATCTATCTTGGTTCGTTAATTGGCCACTTGAGGTGGCTACGATGTGACTCACTCTTCACCATATCACTTGTTGTGGCTGACAATCAGAATTTGCCCTAATTGTATGCTTACAATTAGGCATAACGTTTAAACAGGCGATCTACGGCACCTACCATATTACCTGCAGTGACCGACCGATGGTCGAGCTCCATGTCCCACTAGACCACCTTTGATGTTCCCACATTTGGGACTTGTTGTCAGGACATCCAGAACCAGGTCACCTCTGGTGACCACTATCAAAATATTCTTCACCATAACCACCTGCTGTGACTAACGACTCGACGTCGTCCCCTACTAGAGCATTTGCAGAACATTTTACAATCAAGATTTACTTACACCAGATCAGCTACTGTGTTTCAGAATCAAGCTTCTCCTCCACTAGGTCATACAAAGATTGTGTTCCCACTAGGACATTTATAGTGACCTATAGTCGAACAAGCTTCGTTGTTCACCAAGAATATTTTATTAATTTTCCTACAAGTTTAATCTACTTAATGGCTTACCGTTTCCGCGACAACTCAGTGTCCCACTATATTTCTATGTATCCTTCTCTATCACTAGTTCTACAATATTTGTTGCTCCATTACAACTTCAAGTCTTTCATCCTCTTTTCAGATTTCTACATCTATTAAGATCTTTGTATTGGTTTTTGGTGCGTTACACCACGATGACTAAATTGTTGGCAAACAAATTTCTTTGAGTTCACTATTTTTGTGTTTAGTATTTATCGCTTAGTTCAAGTCTATCTTAATGAATATATCAAAGTTTATGTTCAAATTTCTTTGAGTAAAGTGCCTTCACGGCTTGGATATGTTGAAAGCTTCTTGACTTCTAAAAGTACTCCTTCAGATATATTTCCAGGTTCTTTCATTTCCTGAATGCAAAAATTTGAAAACTATCGTATTTCATTCTGCACTCATCAGTTTTCACATCGTTTAGCCTTCCTATTACAGAAAACCTTTAAGATGTCTTCGAGAATTTTGGGCATCAAAGATACCTGGTGCAATTTGCTCGCAGGTAGACAGAAGACTATACTCCACTCTCTATTGATCTTATCTCTTTTAGTTAGCATTCGCTGGCATTGATTTCACTACTATCAATATGATTGGAATTCTGAGTTCAAATGTGTAGATGCACTGCGCAGAAGCAAGAGATACGCCGCTGGTGACATGTGCAAACGGTAGCAAGAACCATCATGTTTATCTCGACAAAGCCATTATAATCTCTTTTATGCAAACATCTCATAACGTTCTAGTTGCTGACTGCCTTCAAAGCATTGCAACAATCACCACTAGTCTATACCTCAAAATTAAATATTCTCCGTTAATTGCCTACCCTTGCTATCAGAAACTTCTGTTCCTTGCGATGTTGGCCTGTGGGTCGTCTTTCGGTCATCTTGGTGTTGGTGTTGAGTCAGGCAAAGTTTTCTTTTTTGTTCTGGATGACGATGGAAAAGGTGTAATTTTTCAAAGTCATAGCGTTTTAGAATCTAAATAACGTAACTGTAAGCGATAATTCTTACCTTCGGCATGTCAAAAACGCAGATGAAGATTCTCTTTAGTACTTTCTTGTATGTCTGACAGTTGTCTACTGTATGCCAAACGATTCTCTTCTATCATAAGAGTCAATGAATTTCATTGATGGGGTAATAGTAATATTGAAATGTAAGGTACCCAGTTTCGAACAGCGGATCAACCAATCGAAACAGTCAAGTATGTATGGAGGCACCTCGCGGCCATCAATCGTTAACATCTTGAAGGACGTTTTGATTCTAATTTCACTTTCGTATGGTTAGCAAACTCCATTCATGAAATGAACTGCTTTCTGTAACCATAGTCGCTTTCCCAGTCAGACCAACAGACTATCTGGTGATTGCTTTAAATACTTCGGTAATGTGCATACAGGTTTTGTTGATTTGCGTGAGAATCTAAAACGATCTCTCTTAAAGACAATCGAAACCCCAAAGGTTCAACAAAAATCAATTGACTCTGAGGTGACAATAACGCCAACAACCATTCAGATTTTGTGAATTCACTTTTACTGATATACCGAGTGAGAGAGGAATGGTAACCTATCTGATTAATAAATCTACAAATCTATAGTCAAGAATTTCTGTTTTTTTGATCTAATCATAAAGATGTTTATAATTAAAGCTCAGCTTTTATGTTGAGCTGAAGAATCCCTTTATAAATCAAGTCAAACTTTGATTTTCGAGCACTGTAGCCTTTCTGCTTCACGTTTAATGGTTCTACTTTCAACTGTACTTAAGTATGTTCAAGTTAGCATAGTTTTCTTCTAAAGAGACAGTGGAGATGTTCGAGGAAGAAACAAAAAGTCGTTGTTTTCAATTAATTTATTTCTTGAGAAAATAACACGACAGTGGCACACAAAAGGCCGATTTCATTCAAAATTCTCACTTTCATATTTTACTTTGTGTTTAAGACCTTGATTCTTAAAATTCAAAAATTATTAAGACAATTGGAAACTAAAAATAGCATCTTACAAAGCATGCAATCGGACTGAATCACAAATTTAATAAAAATCTAGAAGATAGAAAATAGTTTGTAGTATTTTTAATGAAAATTCGAAGCTATGCAACGAAAAGTAATAAAAGTTGCACGACCTCATCAGCTTTATAATTGAGAATTGTAAAATATTTTCTGTTTCATTCTTTATTGTGTCATTGTTTATTTTAATGATAAAGATGACGTGAAATGCATTAAAGTGCACAGAACACACCCAGAATTTCCAGCATTTCCATCCTTCCTACGTCACGGACTCTTTGTTTTCGCTGCAATATCTCTACGCGAGCTTATCTTTCGCGTTCGCAGCAAAAGCGGACAACTTGTGTCCGATTAGAAGAGAGATATTAAATAACGGACTAACCAAACAATAACATGGCAGGAGTACTACACATATATATACACACACTATACTGCCCAAACAAATTTAGTCTAGAGCACTCAGGCAAAAACTTTCGAGCATACTCGCAAACTCGGACGTAATTTCGTCTACAAGAGAGAGCTATATGCATGAATGTGTGTGTGACTGTGTGTGTAGGTAGGTAATGAAATTTTATGTTATTTTCGGATTTTGGGAAACGTCCGTGCTTATAAGGTTTAGGCCATGTTTACACCGCAGAGATAATTCCAATATCTATAAAAATAATGACGGGAAACTTTGCTAGTGGTCAAGAAAGAAATATATACGATTCTACATCCCAAAGCTGTAATGTTATCTGCAAATGGCCGCCTTCCGATAACGATAAATGTTATGGTTCTGTTTTTATCAGAAAAAGATTTTAGAAATCAACCCGTTGAAAAAGTTGACCATAAATAACAATAAAGTTTAATATCCCTCATCATCAGTAAAACAATGTTAATGAAACCTTTTAAAGATACGAAAAAGAAATACTCCTACAAAGACACAAAATAGCCGTATAGTACCATTAAAAGAAAAAAAGGAGAAAGAAAATATTTTCAGAGTCTGACAAAGTTACACAAATAGTTAACAAAGTAAGTCTTCAAAGTATCAAAAACCTAAATTATTCCAAGTCCAGAAGTTACGATCTGTAAAAGTTTTAAACTGTTGCTGAAAGTATAACAAGTAGGACTAAGAGTTGAAGAACTATGTGGCGCGTATACAGCTGGAAGCAATTTTACGTGTTTTTAAAAGGGAATTAAATTGTAGGAGGGAAGAGAGAAAGAAAAAAAATTAAACGGTGAATCAACAAACTATAAAATCGATTGGTTGTTTATGTCGGGGTTATAAAGAGGTGTAATTAAGGGAAATGGACAGTTTACTTTGTACGTATATTAAAACTGTTAGAAAACTACCAAGTTTAATTTTGAATTTTCGGCGTTAAATATTTCTTTACTTTAATAATAAAAAGGAGAAAATGAAATCATTTAAAACAATTCAATATATTTTAGCCAGTTGTCTAATGAGGCTTAAAACGATCAGCAAAAGTAACAGAAAAATTCTTACACAGTCGAACAGCCGGCCACAGGTGGTTTATCATCGCAATATAGAGCTCATTTTCCTTTTAGACGTCGTTTCGCATCTTATAATATAAATGGTTGCATTAGACCCTGTCTTCATTTTAGCACATGTAAGGTCACGCTTTATGTTACTTTATAATATCGTGCATGATCAAGCAGCAATTAAAGCTTGTCACAGACTGTCTATCATCGCGCTAACGCGACTTATACATAATTCATTGTGTATAGTTTTTTCTAGATCTAATAAATGAAAACGAACACAAGTATAAGAAATAATAGAAAAACAAGTAAAATAATTATCGAAAGTACGATATCAATTACCCAGCTTAATTTTAATTATGAAAGAGAAACGAGGAAATAGCATTTACTTTAAGTCTACTGTCTATTTTACAAATTTTTTTTTAAATAATTCCTCTTTCAACTCTGATTTTCTCATTCTTCATTGTAATAAAGGTTAAACTTTATTTTTGTTACAAGGACGACGCCGATATTTTTTTCTTTGTTTTTATTTTCAAAAAACTCTTAACTAAAAAAAAATATTAGTTTATTTATTACAGGTCAGGTATTCTTTACAGAATCAAAACTTAAGTTGAAGCAATAGTGAAATTACTCAAACTTTCAACTACAACCAAACTTTTCCTATCTCTTACACCACCCCTAGCTCACTTTCACTAATTAAAAATAAAATTTCGCGCAAATCGAAACAAAATTGGAAACATCCCAGGATAAAGTATCTTAGGCATTTAATTACCGTTTTCAGTCCACCTGTATAATACCACCACCGGTGAGTGAATTCAAAAAGAACCGGCAAACATTAAAGTGCAATTAGTAAAACAGTCCGTTAAGCCGTCGTGTGTCATTAGGTGTGTGTATCGGCAAAAGAGAATTTATACCTACCTATACTACACGGTTAGTTGAAAATTCCGCTATTATGCAAACACCTCTCACCTGTCCATCGAAACGAGGTCAGCGTCGGGTTTTTTTTAGTGAACGTCGCGTGCGTCGACGTGAACCGCCCCGGACTCGGAGCGTCGGTAGCGCCATTGGCGTCGCGCAGCCCGCCTCCGGGACGCCGGACCAGCAAACACTTCTCTGTATAAAACGTGGGAGTGAATCTGATCGAGATACCGCCTTCCTTACTATTCACACACGCACTTTTTCTAGTTTTTTATAATTTTTCACACATCTCGAAAAAATATATAAAGCGTCTTGGCCTACGTTCGCGACCCCAAAGTCCGAATTTTAAGCGGGAAAACTGTTTGGTACAGTTTCTGTTGGGTTTGCTCCAAGTTAATCGACCCCTCGAAAAGTTTGCCAAACTTTTTCAACATTGAAATTTGTGGGGAAAGTTGCTTAAATGAAACGCTACGTTGAAAATTTGCGCTGAATACAATTGAAATACCGTTGTTAAGTGTAATTTTAATGAATGCGTGTATTTTTAGCGACATTTGTTTCCAGCAGCTAATTAATATTTAAAATTTAATATACAGTAACTGCGGGATTAAAAAAAATTAGGAAAAAATTACCCATAAGTACGTCAAAACAATTAACAACAAATTTTACAATTCGACCTGTCACTCTTTTTTAAATTAAATACCGCTGAAATATATTTTATTTTATTTTAAAAAAAGGTATTAGATAACAAAAAATTAAAAATTAATCAAGATGTCTAGTTAGGTATTTTAAAAAATTTTGTTTCATTTCTTTTTTCTAGCGAAATTCAAAGCATTCTTGATTAATATTTAATTTTAAGTAAATTTAAATATAAGTTTATATATTTCCCAGACAGTCTTGAACGAAAAGAAATATTCCGAGCGAGTAGAGGTCGAAGTTGCGCAACTTTTTCTTATTGATCGAACTGAACGGTTCTTGCGTTCGATGAATAAAAAGAAGCTGACGATTTTAATGTTCCTAAAGCATAAGCACATACGACGAAAATTTCAATCAACAAGGGAAATTAATAAAAAAGTAATTAAGAAACTTTTTATCTTACAACTTTTTTGCATTTAATTATAGCAACTAACGCTAAACAAAACAAGACTTCTCATATTCTATTTTATTAACGCTGTCACGCTAAATTACACACTTTGTATAATAAATGTACTACATCCAGTTTCCACCTAAAAGGTGAAAAGACAGACAGAAAAGCGTCACATCATCATCGCCTAAGAGCAATGCGAGTAGTTATTTACGGTAGTCTGTTTTTGAAATGCGAGAGGAAGGTGAGGCTGTTATTAATGAACGAAGCCGGGAACTTCCGAGTTCTCCAAATTAATAAACGACTCTATATTAGCTGTTATAAGCAACAGACAGCGTCGATTCGTCATTATTTTCCGCTACATTAAACACATACTTCATGCCGTTTCCTGTTCATTTTATCCAATCGAAAGTTTCCCAAGTCGGTCGCGGATCGATCGTCGTTATTATAAGCTCTTATGTGTTCTTGAATAAGTTTGCCTCGTTTGTTGTTTAGTTTTCTCCTATCTTGTATCTAATAGATAGCTAACAAGAAAATATTACTGGTGGGAGGTCCTAATTGTGGGACGCAAAAAAGATGATTCCGTATTGTATCAACGTTTGTAACGCAAGAATGAGTTATACGCGCAAGGAGCAAATAATATCGGCGATTAAACACAACTCACCATCCATACCACTTTTTTTTCTATGGACACTGTTATTCTTTAAACATTGATTTTTAAGAGTTTCCATTAAAAATGCTAGACCAGAATTTTTTTTTAAAATGTTCTAGTCCTATAGCTATTGACCTGGCAGTTTTTTTTGTAAATCTAATTTTATTTGCAATCTGCACATTAGTACAATACGCGAATGGTTTGACAAGTTAAATATTTTTTTTAATTCCTAATTAAAGCAATCTGCCCTAGCTATAATTAGCATGGTTTTAAATGGCTTGTGTAGATTGGTTCCAGTGAACCTACTACCTTAATTACCTTTACAATAGTGATGACCCAACAGTAGACTTTAATTAAATTAAATTAATCTGTCCATAAGATCAAAAGGTGTGTGAGTCTCTTTAGTCTTCTTGTGTCTCCTGTGTGAATATAGACTTGTCTGACCAGCAAATTTAGGTGAATCGATACTCTTTTTCAATAACTAGCACTACACTGCACTATCACTTCCTTCACTGTGGGGATGTTTATGTCCTGTTGTATAACTCTACTTGGTATGTAATCGATGTATCTTAAGACCTTGTTCTGAAAGCTTTGTAAGATCTCCAAGTTGTTGTTGCTGGCGGTGCCCCATAGTTGCACTCCATAAGTACTGGTTTAAGAATAGCTTTATATAAAGAAATTTTGTTGTCTAGCGTCAGTTGGGATTTCCGGCCCATAATCCAGTACATTTTATTAAATTTCAGACCCAAGTGTTTTCTCTTAGAGAAGATGTGGTGTTTCCATGTAAGCTTCCTACCTAGATGCACTAGGAGGTATTTGACGTTTTCTGCTTGAAGTAGTTGATGGTTGTTAAATTTGACAGAGGGACACGTATCTCTTCTCATAGTGAAGATGATGTGATGGCGGGTAGACTTTGTTTCGTTTGCCCTGATCCGCCATTTTTTGAACCATTTTTGGATGTTGTCTAAGTTGTCTTGTAAATTTTTTGATGCCTGCATATGTAGCTAAAAGAACTGCTTTAGGGGAAGGACAATCTGCTGTGTATATTTAATAAAGTACTGGACCAAGTACACTCCCCGGAGAAACTTCCGCTTCTATCAGCTATAACTTTGAGTATTCATTGTTTTGTTTTACGGCGAAATGTCTGTTATGGAGATAGGATTTGAGTAATAGGTTTTGTGGGTATGGGAGGACAACCTTAAGCTTCCATTGAAGTCCCTCATGCTACACTTTATAAAAGGTTTTTGAGATGTCCAGAAAAGCAGCTGAGTAGTAACTCTTGATCTCAATTTACAATTCTATGCACCTGCTCTGTAGTATCATATTTTTGTCAAAAACCAAATTGGTGTTCTGGTATAGTTTTATTTTCATCTAGTATGGTTTTTAATCTTTTTATGTATATTTTTTCGAATACCTTCGATAGTATAGGTAAAAGGCTTTTAGGTCTGTAAGAAGAGATTTCTTACGATTTTTTCCCTGGTTTACAAATCATAATAATTTCTGCTATTTTCCAGCTGTTGGGAAAGTAATTGTTTCGAAGTATTGCATTAAATATGTATGTTATAAGTTTGTAGCATTTATTAGGAAGTTCTTGTAGGTTTCTTCCGGTAATTAGATCAAATTGTTTTAATTATTTCCGTTATTTTAGTTTTGCAATGAGGCAGGTCCATCTGGAAGGGTGATCGCAAGTATTTCTCAATTTCTTTTTCTTCTTCATCGGTATTTTCGAACAGAAAAGGTTTGAATACCTTTTCCAAATATTCTGCAAAAACCTGAGCTGTTTCTTTGCCGTTTCTTGCCCAGTTATTTCTGTCAGTCCTAAGAGGTGGGCCTATTTACCGTTCTAGTCTCCTTCCATAATGAGTAGTCTTTTGATTCCGTAGCTGTTAGTCTTCCTCTCTTTCAGTTCCCTAATGACCCTATTGAGCTTACTTTTGTCTTCTGGTGTTCTAGATTGTTGCCAAGTTTTCCTCATTAGTCTCTTTTGAGCGATTTTCTCCTTTATATGCGAGAGAATCTCTTCTCCTATTTCGGTCGATTCACTATCCGGAGTTGCAAACCAAGCTGCTTGTTTTATGTTGCTTGTTAGCTTATCAACTTTTGTATCTATGTCCTTACCTGATTTGAGTATACAGTCTAATGAGATAGATTATTCAAGGTTCTGTCTAAATAGGTCCAAGTTTGTTTTGCTGCTGTGCAGAAAGTGTCTTTTTGCTTTTTTTTGTAATTTGTAATTTCATTGTAATTATAACAGGTGAGTGGTCTGAGGAAAGTTCTAAACAGGATTCTGCGGTACACTTTTTTATGTCTATTGTTTCGAATAATTATGGCAGTTCCCCGACGAGCCTAGTCATCAGGCTGTTTGGTATTGTATGTTATGTATTGAGGTATCCGTATGAAATGCTTATCAGTAATATGTGTTTCCGAGATTAACATAATGTCGATTTTATGATAGTTTAAAAATGTCTTTAATTCTTGAATATGTTGTTGAAGACCACTGGCGTTCCAAATTTCAATTCTGTATTTGTGTTGGTCCATTAGGTAAGTTTGAATATAATTGTAGTTAATAGATTAAGTATTGTGCCCATCTGTTCCATGAGTTTACTGAGCATTTCTTCTAGTTTGTTGTAGTTATTGTTTGTGTTTCTGTATGATTGGGAAGATTACTATGGATAGCTTGAGAATATGTCCTGTGTGACGTATTATGTTGGGTTGCTGAGATGGTAATAGTTTCCTCACTTATAGAAAGTTCTTTTTCCTATAATATAGTGTTTATCGAATATGTTTCTGAATTATGCAACCTCGGTAGTCTGCAGGATGCCTGCCCGAGCAATTTGATCATTGCACATTGTCGTCTTGTGTTTTTTGGAGACAATCTTTTGTTAGATGATAGCCGGCACATTTAACGTATCGGGATGTCTTGCGACAGTAATTCCTGGTATGGAATAAGTAACTGCATTACCGACCTATCGAACTCCAGAGCAATTCTGACGATAATGTTGGTGTAAGGAAAGGCGATTTCTAGCTTAAAATTACACTCTTTGGAACCACCCTTTTGTTTTTTTTGTTTAAAATTGGAATTTTGTCAATTTAGGGTTATGGGGTAATACCGCACATGGAAGTAGGGAACAATGTAGCACATGTGCGGTTTTGCCCCGTGTATGTTTTTATATCATGATGGCACTACAACAAATATTGTTGGTTTGTTGCAGTACCTACAAGATGCATTTGTGTAAACGTACAAGTAATTGCCAAAACTGGTCCCAGGAGAATATGGCAAATGAAATAGAAGCTTGTGTTACAGGAAGAATGATACCAAAAAGCAATTTAACATTCTTCGAGGTACTCTCCGTGATAGAGTAAATGTAGCTGTTGCAACAGGAAGAAATGCCTCAGATGCTGCCGAGAAAGGAATGGGGCGGTTTAAGACAGTATTTACCAGAAGAAACAGCTGATTTCTTATTTATTAGAAATGGAAACAAAGTTGTTTGGTACTGGTATTGCAGACCTTCGCAAAATTGCCTATAACCTTGCAGAACGAAATGGTATGCGTCACAACTTCAGCAAGGATTTACAACAAGCTGGAACAGACTGTGTGCGAGGATTTCTTAAACGCCATTCGCAGTTATCCCTCACCAGAAGCAACATCTACAGTACGCCAAATGAGTTTCAATCGTACATCGGTTAAAAAGTTTTTTAACTGCTTGATAGATGTTTGCAACAAATTTTACACCAGCGCGAATCTTTAACTGTGATGAAACGGGCATATCTACGGTTTCTAAGCATCAAAGTAAAATTATAGCTAAAAGAGGCAGAACCCAGGCCGTGTCAGGTAGCTAGATTGTTTGTTAGTGCATATGCTAAAGCTGCAACTGTAGCAACAGCCATGAATGCTTTTGCCAAAACAGGAATATGGCCGTGTTTTCTGATGTGGACTTTGCTACATCTGATGTTACCGAAAGAGAGCAGCCTGGAAGTAAAACTGTTAATGCTGCAAGACTTAACGAACACATTGCGTAAGATCGTCAGACACCTCCACCAAGTAGTAGTGTCGCACATGAAATTGTTAATTATGAAAAAGCAATGAACGATGATAGCCTGCCAGGTAGTTCAAATTCAAGTTTTACTGTAACTCCTAAAGATATTTGTCCAGTTCCTAAAAAACAACGTAAAGAAACTAAGCGTAAAAGAGGG
>VTPC01090027.1:393869-410378 GCA_011009095.1 Ignelater luminosus
AATATAAAGTGATAAACAAAATTAACATTAAAATAACTTCTTATTTCTATAATTTTTTGGGTAATTTCAATCTCTAAAATTTTACTTGATTTTGCTGTATGGCCAAAAACCACAGCAATATTTATGTAACTATAGTATTTTCTATACAAAAATCACACAGTGAAGTGGATCTTTTACAGATTGTGCCCCGCACAAAAGCGCCTGACCAGGTAGGGACCATTCCAAGATGATAAATAATAATAAATTTTTATACAGTGTACTTTCTGAAGTGAAACTTTACTACATATATTGGACGACTTATAAACAAGCAGTAAAGCGGTAAAAATCAATATTTCTTTATTTAAAGACAGGTATGAAAAAAATAATAGTGAATAATACCCGGTTATTTTAAAGTTTGCCTGATTCACCTGTCAATGTAAAAGGGGTTTCAAACACAATTTATGACTTCCTTCTTAGACGTTTTTAGGAAGATTTTGTGTTTACTTTACAAATGAGAAAGAGAGGGACATGGTCCTTTCTAAGAATGTAATAAAAGTATTTAGTCCGTCTGCATCTAAACAGTAAATTCTTCAAAGAACACCACTGATTTGGTTCCCTGCCTTCGTTCGGTTCGAGTAAATTCATTCCATAGTGTTCCGCAGTTTTTGTGCAAATTTGTCTGGTTTAGTGTCGTTAATAGGTAAGTTTAAATTAGTAATGTGTAGTATTTGTACTGATTCTTGTATTTTTAAAGATAAAAATTTACTGTAAGCGAAATGTCTAAAAGAATAAAGTAAAAACCTTTTAGTACTTTATCCACTAGACAAAAGTACCGTAGATTAGGGCAGCACAAAAACATTATAAAAGCGAAACATAAATTACAATTAATCAATAATAAATATGACAATCATAATAAAATCTTTGACAAAATTGAAAACAATACTATTATGAAAGAAATAATAGCATCAATGACAATAATAGCAACACAAGTGGTTTTAGCGATACTAAAATTTTAAATTCTGATATTACGATTAATCAATCAATCAGAGATCAGAGGTAGAGCAAATGCTGTCAATAGATACAAAAGAAAGTTTTAGAGGATTAGAAAATTAAATAAAGAACATGCGAATTTGTTTGTTACACATAATTATTTTGTTCGTTAGTTTTCTTTTTTTTTCTAGAAACTCTTTTTATGTAAGATCGGTGAAGTTGGCTATAAAGGCAAGATCTCCAGAATTTAAAAAAATGTTCTGACCAATGAATTTGCTGTTATTCGTGGTTATTCGTGATTGCTTCAACGTGAGAATCTCCGAATGGCTGGAACCAAGACGATGAATATCGGACAAAGATATTTTTTTATCGTAATATTTATAGCTCGCATATATAAATTGTTTTGTTTTTCAGAAATTGAGCAATGTTGTTCCGAAGGACTACGCCATGCTGCACAAAGATTAAAAAGGGACGAGAAGACAAAAACGAATTAATGTGTTTTGGAATTGTTTTGTATTTTTTCTTTTTTAAAAAAATTTATTAAAACTTTTATTCCAAGTATTACTTTTAATGCATTTTCCTTCAAAAATAAAGTACTGTGTAATATCATTCAAATTAGTTATATTACTAGGCTATTCGTTTTGCAATGTATGTCCTTGATCTTTTCTTAACTTTAATTCCAAATTTTTACTTTTGTTCAAAAACAGAATGGCAGTATTCCTAAACTACAGGTCTATTTGATAACAAATTTGAATGATTTAAGAGATTTTGAAATTTTCGCACCACCTAGATTAATGCCTAGTCTTTCCACCTCCTTATAAATTTATCGGTCAGATAACTTGAGACTTTTCTTACTTAGGCAAGGTCAATATGATGTATTAACTTTTGACTAATTTATTTTGGTCTTTCTGCAACCTCTATAGACTAGAATAAATTGGTCGGAAGCCTGGAAAAATGTTTTGGGTTACATGGACAATAAATTTACAATCAGGTAGAAAGACCAGACTTTAATTAATTAATGGGCCATACTCTTTTTTACATGTTAACAATGTAACAATGTCTACGTAACGAATACGTAATTTAGCATATTACATAATCGTTTAAAATTAAACGAAACAGGTACATCGAAACGTAGACATTAGAGTGATGTATTCACGTAAAATTATGACGATGTACCAACAAGTATATACCTAGTCTGAAGCACGATGGATGTCGTCGGCATGTAACAATCGGTACGTAATCGCGATGTACTGCAACTCGTACTGTGTTTCTGACATTAGGCGTTATACATAACGCACATGTGCGCAGTGTGCTATGTAACATTAAACAAGTTCGTACACAGATAAACTCGCACTGATATCGCTACGATATAATTGTGTTTGCTGGGTGTACTGGAACCAGTATTGTATCTTCTGTATACTAGAATTGCCTAATACGTCAATTGCCACATTTGCAGACGACACTGTACTACTCACACTAGGTAAAGATGTTCCAATATCAACAAGAAAGCTACAAACTGTCTGTAATGTAATCTGTGCACGTCAATTGATAAAGAGGCCAAATACCTGGGAATGACTCTGGATACCAAATAAAGAAAAGAGAACTAGATCTAAAACTCAAACAAACTATTGGATGCTAGGTAGGTACTCGCAACTTTCCATAGACAACAAATTATTTAATTCTAAACAGATTTTGAAACTTGTATGGCTATACGGCATCCAACTCTGGGGCTGTACGAAAGATTCGAATGCGGAAATAATTCAAAAATTCCAAAATAAAACGTTAAGAATTATAATTAGCGCTCCATGGTATGTACGGAACGACGTATTACACCGTGATCTCGGAATCCCGATGGTCAAAGGGGAAATTAAGAAGTATGCAAATAAATACAAAGCCAGACTGCACCTGCACCCCAATGTCGAAATAACCCAACTGCTGGACAACCTACAGCAAGTAAGAAGACTTAAAAGGACCAAACCGCTTGGTCTTGTGCAGTGAACTGTGATGAAAAGCAGAGCAAAGTGGTAGTGTAAAAAGTGAGAGATTGGTTAACAAATGTGTAGTTCCTGGACAATGCAGAACTCAATATTCTAATTAAAATTATAATTTTTAACATAGTTTTTGGATGTTTCGATTTCTAAATATTGAAGGTATGAGAGAGATCTTCATAAAGACCATGTCATCAAGTAAATTTAAAAAATTGTAAATTTCGAAACAAAACTGTTTTTAAATCGCCCATTTAAAGCTAATGCCACAAATGCAGCACCAAGGTGCATTCCATTACACATTGTTTAGTGAAAATTAAATCTGAAATTTAAAAAAAACTCCTCAGTAAACTTTTGATTACGCTTTATGTAAACGTTACGTTCACTTGTTATGTTTACCGTTTGTATTTCTTTCATGCAAATAGCAATGATAACTGCAGCAAAACAACCTTCCGTTAACTTCACCTAAGTTTTCCGCTTTACTCGAAACTATTTCAAACATTAGAAGTTCTCGAAAAACAAAACAATAAAACCATATTCCCCTCGTAAATACAATTTTAATAAATCTCTTTAATAATAATTCAACAAATTAAAACTTCCACTTGGCGTTTGAGCTTTTGCTCCAACACGTATTCATATAAGGGTAGTGGACAAAGTTCAACGAAACATTGGACATATAATAACCATTCGAAACAGCTGTTAATTAGTAAACTTAGTTTTGCATCCCTTCAAATTTAAGTTTGATTACATACCACTGCTGCAAAATATATATGTTTAAAACATGACGCAGAAGTTACGAGCAATAAACACAATACAATAAAAATATGGAAGAACTTTCGAAATTTTAATATAAAGACCTTCCTGCGAACCAATATATCCAAATATAAAACGGCCAGGCAAATAATAAAAAGCCGCAAAATCAATCGCTGTTTGTGGACACTGCAAACAGGTATTAATATTTAACGTGGGGCCTCTCCCTATAGAATGCGAAACATCCACCCCTATTTAGTAAACACTTTGCATATTGTATAAATTCGTCTTTTATTGAAAAAGGTTTCGGTGGAAACAAAAGGACGAACGACCGGTTTGTATTGTTTTACAAAACGCTTTAATTAGGTGAGTTTTAGATTCTTTTTTGTTTTGCTATTACGTGCCGGCAAACAGATGTATGTCAACTGGATTTTCAAACAGATTATCATTTCATTATATGAAACCTGACAAACATAACATCACGTTATGTAATGCAGTTTTTGAGATAAATATGAAGATTTGAAGATTGTATGTAATTTTATGGCGTGTTCACTTACACTTTTTAATAATTGTGGCAGAACACAAGACATCTGGATGTAACACCAAACTAACTCCAGAAGACAAACATCTTTATTTAGAATCACGTAGCTTATTAGTAAATCAAAACTGATGATCTGAAGATTATTATGATTAAAACAGAAATTTAAAATTCAATTAGAATTTAGACCTAAAAGCAAAAGTCGAGGAAGATCAAGTTTGACAAACTACCCAAACAAAAGTTAATTCAAATATCCAGAAAAGCCGGGTCTAAAATGTTCCAATCGTAACATAACATAAGCTTTAAAATTACGTTAATTTCAGTCCACTTGCAGACAAGGGACGCTGTTAACAAAAAGGATGAGGAATTTTCCCAACGGACAGACCATTAAAGAAAATTGAATCATAATGACATCCGTTACATTACTACTAAATTCAAGGCTTACGACAAATTTCAACATGAAGGATTTAAGTGCATACGTACTTTTGTAACCAAGCTCGCACGACGCGACGGCTGCCTTAGACAAAATAATCCGTACAAAGTGTCTTACCTAGGATGCTACCTGTAAAGCTTGATATACCCACAGGAAATCACAGATCCACACCGAAATTAGTTCAAATAAAAGAAAAACAGAAAGAGTCTTTAATCTTTAATCAAGATGTTATCAAAGCGTTGACCTAGCCAACAGTCCCAGCTTGATGGAGGATAAGATTAGAATCATTTTAAGACGGCTAACGTTGTCAGACTCACAACAGCCAACACAACGCTAAAAAGTGTTAAGTCAAGAAAAGTTTTTTTGATGAAAGTAAAATTTGGGCGGATAGAATCAAGAAAGTGTCAGAGGACCAAGAAATGTTTGTAAAAGAAGCAATACAAAAAAGGCCATAGACAACAAAAAAAAGTTTTGTTAACCTCCTATCTATCCAATAATCGTAAGATAAATCACGTGGTAGACCGCATGCAATGATAAAACTTACTAAATTGCGCCTCTTGCATTCAAAACAAGACATAAGACATTCAGTGTACCATACATTGAGCAAGCCCAACACAAAACCCAAAACCTGTACTGTACAATAGCAAGACTAAGATTTACGGGACGGGATCATTTCCAAACAGACAAGAAAGTCTCTAGAATAATATTTGCCCCCCTTCTGCAGAAAACGTTAACAAATTCATAAAGTACCTACGGTATGTTCCATTTCTGATGTATTGATAGGATATCTTGAGATAAAGCTATGAAGTTTGCATTGTACTTCCTTAATTTTTCAGACCAAGTTCATTGGTGAAAAAAAA
Source organism: Ignelater luminosus (assembly GCA_011009095.1). Classification (NCBI taxonomy): domain Eukaryota; kingdom Metazoa; phylum Arthropoda; class Insecta; order Coleoptera; family Elateridae; genus Ignelater; species Ignelater luminosus. Next base: position 399,405 of record VTPC01090027.1, read on the forward strand.
TGCTAAGAATATTTTCAAATAAGCTGAGAAGTAAAGTAACTTGATTGATATTGTTTTTGATATTTTAATAGATAGAGTGTGGACACACTTGTCAAAGAAGTCGAGCAACGATATACGTTAGTTCTCTACTCGCATCACAAGTCGGTTGTAAAAGACAGAAGAAGAATTTTATCAGTTAAGTCTTACAACTCACTTCTTACAGAAGAAAAGCAGGAAAGACATATTACAGTTTGTGAACAGAAGCAATGAGAATATACATGTTCGGACCGAAATCTTATTTATTAAAATACAAAATACGTTATTAATCGTAACTAATCCTTAGTATACCGCAAGACATCCTGAATAGAGCAGCCATATTTTTGGGTTTAGGAGCAGGAAGGAGGAAGAGCTCTACCGCTTACTTCAGATTGATTCCCTTATCTCACCTTTAGGATGCCCTTTAGTTATCATAATTTGTACTTTCAAGCTAATATTCTTCTGGTTATTTAGTGTGTACGGGTGTTTAGAGTATATTCTCAGTGTTTTTTAAAAAAATGTTCAGCGTTCTTTCCAGAAATTTCAGACATTAGTATCATTAAGAACCCAATATTTATGTAAGTCTCTAATTTCGATTTGCAAGTTTATAATTCTGTAAATTATAAACGTACTTGTTGTATACCCAGCGTGGCGCGTGACGCCACAAATTATCTAAAGATTCTTCTGCATTTCGAATGGCATGACGTAACTCATACTTTCGAGCTAATATTCTTTTGGTTGTTTAGTGTCTACATATGTTTAGAGTAGATTTCCAGTGTTTTTCTTTAAATTCTTAACGTTCTTTTCAGAACTCCCAGACGTTTAATAATAATATTATTATGAAAATCCATACGTGTAAATGCCTAAATTTGATTTGTAATCTTATAATTCTGTACTTTTGCAGTGCTGTAGTACTAAATTATGTCTAGAGTAAAAGCCTGAACGGGCCGGGTTTTTCAATCGGGCCTTTACGGGGAGTGGGTCGAAGCTCGGGTTCAGGTTTCGGGGCTACGTCCGATCAATCGGACCTGTCAGGCCTTTTGGACTTCTCAGGTCTGTCGGGCTGTTCGGACTCTTCGAATCTGTCTGATCGTTCGGGCCGTCAAGCCTGTTGGGCCTTTTGGGATTCTTGGCTCTTCGGGCCGTCTGAATCTCCCGGACCTGTCGAACAATATGGGTCTGCCAGGCCTATCGAGCCTTTTGAGCTTCTCGGCATCTCGGGCTTCTCTGTCGAGCTGTTCAGACCTCTCGGGCGGTTGAGTAGATTTCTAGAGTTTTTTCAGAATCTTCAGACATTATTGATAACATTATGAAAGCCCAGTAACTTTGTCATAGGTATCGCAATGACTAGGAACTGTACAGTGGAGAATAAGACAACTGAGGCTGACATAAAACGCACCACGCACAATCCTGCTTTCTATAGAAAGGCGCCTTAAGAAATTCTGTTTCAGAAGCCAAATATCTTAGCGCAGTGCTTGTGTTTAGGAGTAGTCAGCAGGTAACTTGAATTATAAAGTTACTGTACGTTTAGCAGCAACCAAGAATGATTCGTTTGCTACCGGCATTTCACGCAGCGCTTTGAGGTTAGGTATAATTTGCTGTATGGGAATGTAGGGACACTTTCTAAAAACTAGAGATTCGAAGAAGCTTTAGTTTCTGGAATGTGACGTCAAGCCAGACCTACCGAGAAAAAGGGTCTTGTTTTTAATCCCTTTCAAACGTTGTTTTTCCTGTAAACCATCTACGATTTTTCAAGGTCGAGTTCCATCAATCCTTTCAAACGGCTAGTTACAAACATAGATCGGGCTAGGACCCCCAACGAGCCACCTATGTTGGCTCGACGTTGGGTATCACCCTTCTACAACCTTTTAAGGTAGCTCGGACTACGTCTACTAACAGATCACCTGACCAACGTTTTTACCTTTCTAACAACTCTACGAAAGGTAACTCTACCACAAGCGACCTGTGGTAACCCGAAATCAGGTTTTATCCCCTGTCAACCATATAAGAGAGGCGAATATCCTACAGACCACTTGCTCAAGGTCGGGTTCCACTTTTCATTAATCTTCTCAAAGAGCTAATTACAAACATGAGTTGGACTACGTCTTGTATCAGGCCACCTGTGGTGGCCCAAGATCGTGGCCTAAGATTAATTTCTATCTCTTGTCGACCTTCTAAGAGAGGCACGAATCCTACGGATCATCTAAGATTGCCCAAGGTTGGGTTGCGTTTTGCAATAACCTTCTTAAAGACCGTATCACATGAATCGGATTACGCCCTCTAACGGGCCATCTACGGTGACCCAATATTGTGTTCCTCTCCAACAACCTTATAAAAGAGGTAAATATACCACAGCCCCACATCGAGTTTCATCCCTTGTCAACCTTCTAAGAGAGACACGTATCCCACAAATCACTTAGTTACCTAAGGTGAGATTCCGTTTTCCATCAATCTTCTCAAAGAGCTAATCACAAACATGAATTGCACAATGTCATGTACCAGGCCACCTGTAATTGCCCAAGCCGTATAACGGGAACTGAGGACACGTCTTTAAAGCATGCCAAGATAGATTTTGGCTACTGGTTATATGTTTTGGGAGATGCACAGTCATGTCTAAATCAGCCACTGCCTTCTTCGAGCTTCTTTAGCAATTCACTTGCTGTATACGTTTTTCGACCTTGTGTACATTTTTATTTTGGCATTGCGCCTAATATAACAGCTATGCCGCAGGTCTTCGCCATACAGGTTTTGTTGCATCAAGAAGGTTAACTGTGAGTGTGTGCCTGATACCATATAGTATACACTGGCGATATATCCCCACTACTCACGAGAAGTAGGTACAAATTTACGAAGCAAATGTGTAGCAACTCTCCTTTGAACTCCTCCATGTGACGACTGACATCGAAATTGGTGTTTACCGGCATCAACTTGATTGGAAGTTTCCTCGGTATTACGAACAATTTAATTGGAGGCATATATTTTATATATATCTTATGGGAGGGAGTTGGCCAAGACAGGCTACTCTGGGGAATTCTCTACTAGAAATCTGACCAATTTGATTCCGAAGAGAAAGACCAGCTCTACCCTTTAGAGAATTATCATATCTTCAGTCCTGTTACCTGTTAACAGCCACTAGATTTTCTGAATTTGTTCTGATAGCTTCTAAGAATGATTTTCTGATCATTTCTCAAAACATTTGTTTTTGAACAATGTTCACTTTTTGCAGGACAAGAAGACCAGATGTGTGACACATGACAAATTAGAAAATTAGAAAACTCAATTGGATTGATTATAACGACGGTTCTTAAAACAAAAAAAAAAGAGTCGATGACGTCAAAATCTTTTTTTTTTACTATTGACATTAGAAACCTACTATCTCTTGTCCTGCAGTGAAAACCAACTCCAAAAGTAAATATACTTTTCGTTTAAACTTTTAACTAATAAACCGACCGGTTTTTAAACTAAAACAAACATAATAATGACTAAAACAATTGAAAACTTTAAGGTAAAGTTGTTATTATTATACATTTTCTTTATCAAATAATTCGATCTTAATTCTTGAGAAACACACCAAGAAACGATAATAACACGACACGACGGAGTCACACAAATTTTAACAAGGTTCGTGCGGACAACACATCACTACTACTATTAGACTTACTTTTAACAACTAATAAAGCAAAAGGATCTACACTAAATACTAGTTTAATAATAATGTCATAACTGTTAAAAAGATTGCCATTAAACGATCGTAACGCTCGCTCTAATTCCTGTAATAAGCACGAAACACGGAAACTTTTAATAATTTAAAATCAAAATTAACAAATTCAAAGCCTAGGTAGTACACGTGTACACGGGATGATGAAACAACCTAAATATTGTAGCTTTTCGACCTTTTTTATATGGGAAAGGAAATTGGTAACAAACATCTGTATATTTTCGTGGTTACAAAATATAATAATTTTAAAAAATTATTTGTAAGTATACATTGCTTGGCATTTTGAATTGAATTTATTCATATTTAGTAATTATCTAACCTTACATTATCTGTACTGACATCTCGTCTAATATAACTTTGATCTTTAGTTATGTAAAGAAATTTAAACAACAAAAGTTACATGCAAGATTCAGTCACTTGTCATAGGTGTTGCGAAATAAATTGGACATACTGTACATATTTTGGCATTTTTATTTCTTATTGCTTTGCCTACCATTTGGCTATGTTTTCTAATTTACAGTAAGGAAAAATAATCTCTCTCTGTGTTAATGATTAATCGATAATTAGTTAGGCATGTTAGATTTTTCCTTCTTCATCTTAAATCTTGACAAGATGAGTGATTGAAAGGATTGTTTTTAATTCAACTTTAAGAAATTTATGCAAATCCTGGACGTTCTGAATTGCAAAAATTATGAGTTATGTCATTATGCTTCAGATACCTTTTTTTTGCAATGCTCCTCAGAGCCCTCTTTTGCAAATCTATCAGCTTCCTCGTTCCCCTGACCATTCTGCAGTGTCTTTGGATCCACTGTAGGCAGATAGTCCCCCCAGACCTTATCAACTCGAGCATCACTTGCTGACTGCGGCGGACATCCAGCGTTGAACAGTTCTCTTCGAGGGACCCGAGAGCCAGAATAGCTGCCTGGAAGTCAGTGAGAAGAACTGCTTTATTTCCACGCTCGACTTTAAGGCGTTCAAAGGTTAAGAGCACAGCCTTTACCTCTTCATTAACATTCCAGGTCAATGCCCCGACTGTCTGCGAGATCTGGAAGTTTTCTGCGTGGACTCTTGCGCTCCCATTACCATGAGCATCAAGCGTCGAGCCATCGGTGTACGCGTAGATCCATTCTGTGACTGAATATCTTTCATGAATGGTTCCCAGTACAATGGTTCTTTGCATAGTTGGTCGAGTTTCACTTTTATTCATCGGCTCGATAAAGTGCAACCTCTCCTTAGGGATGTGGCGCACCAAAACATCCCTAACAGCATAACCGGGGAAGAGTATTTTCCCTTTTATATTCAAATTATATGCCTCTTCAAGCTCGGACGCTTTATTTCTGTGTTTTTAGTCGCTGAGTAGGCGACTTATAGTTTTTCCAGTAGTCCATCTTCAGGCAATTTACCTTTTCATTTAGACTTATTACTGCCAAGTCTCCTCTAACCGATAGGGGATCTACACCGCTTTGCAATTTCATCGCGTTAATAGGGGTAGAACTGGGACCACCAGTTATCAATCTCAGGGCTTGGTTCTGAGTTCTATCTAGCTTCTTCAGAGTTGTCTTGGGGGCTGTGGCAATCAGTTCGTTCTCATACTCCATCACGGGTCTTACATACGCGGTGTATACCAACGTCAAAACGTTTTCCGTGGTTCCCCTTTTCGTTCTTGCTAGTCTACTCAGTAACTTCATTTGCTTACTTCCCTTCTGTGCCAGCTGATTGACGTGTTTTGACCACTACCGCTTAGTGTCAAGCTGAACCACTAAATAAGTAGCGGCTTTCGTTTCACTTGGGGGGTTGGACTCGTAGAGTAAAGATGGTCCTTCTTGTTGCTTCGTGGACAGTGTAAACAGTTAGAATTCCAATTTTTCTGGATTGACGACTACTTCATTTTCATTAGACCAAGATGAAAGCTGGGCTAAAACCTGGTCGCCTCTAACTCCTTTATCTTACTGCTGATTGCCCAAAAGACTAAGTCATCTGCATAAAGTAGTGATTGGGTATCAGGGATACTGTGAATTGCAGCAATAACATCACTGATCATTACAGTGAAGAAAACAGAGCTGATGACAGATTCTCGAGTTAGTCCTTGCCTGGTCTGCCTGTACTAAGGGAGGGCTTTGCCATACTTCACGCGTATAAATATCTGTGATAGAAAGCCGGAGATATTTTGTACATATTTCGTGTAAGGCTGAGAGGTTGCAGTTTGCTAAGCAGTTTCTTCCTCCACACCCGGTCAAAAGCAGTCCTAAAATCGATCAATACAGCCAGAGTGCTCTGCTTGCAATGAAAACCGCCCTTAACCTCCCGAGTTAGCTTGGAGACTTGCTCTATTGTCTCTCTATGTCTTGTAAAACCTGCTTGCCTGCTTGATATTAGCTTATTCTTCTCAATTACTACTTGTGATCTGCGCAGCAACATTTTCTCCAATACTTTGAAGAATACGCTCGTTAGTGATAGGGGCTGAAAGCTTGCGGGCATTCCATTTTCTCGATTGCCTGTCTCAGCTCTTCTTTTTGTGGTAGTCAATCTATGTGTTTGGAGTTAAAATCTTCTCCGATTATAATTCTGTTGCCTGGGTGGGTCAGAAGGTTATGTAGTTCTCTCTCACTATACGTGAAAGACCAAAGCGTACAGAAAACTTTTGCTTCGAGCAGATTTAGTATACTACTTAGCATGGAAACGGATCTGGTACTAGATATGTTCTCGTCCATAGACAAAAGACTGCAACAAATAAGCAAAAGAAACATGCAGCCTGTAACAAGAGAGACAGAAATCTTTAAATGAATCAATTAACGTTTTTCAAACCATAGAGTTTTTAAAAAACTAGCACAAACTCAGAACAACATTTATTCCCAGTAGGTACAAAAAATAATGCGATCTCAGTCAAAAATATGGAAAAGAAATTAAGACATTCTTTCACATCCCAAGAGAACGTAAAGCGTACATGCAACTAAAGTTTAAGAACTTTATGGAAAATAGCTTCAGAGAGAGGAAAACAGCGTTGCGTTCATTCAACTGTCGGGTAAGCTCAACTACAAGAAGGTGAAGGAATACATAAAAGGAAGATTAGGGATTAGTAACAAATGTTATTTGATCCCCCACTACTTCTTTTAACAAAGAAATAGTTAAATCTTTATTTTTATTGTTCTTCATTATTGAGTCGTGTTAACATGTTCTAAAAGCATCAGTTTTTTTGCTAAATTCACTAAAAAAAAACATTTTCCAACACAGGAAAAAACGCTTAAACATTGTTTTCTTATTTTTCTTCGTCATTTACATTTCGCAGTTCACGTAATTTCTCGAATTATAAAACTTCGAAAACTTTCCCTCTCTATTGTTTCACTAGTACAACTCATTTCAATTTAATTTCAAACAAACTATGCAAGGACCGAAACTTTCTTGCTCAGGATAAACTTGTTTAACCGATCACAATGAAAATACCATTTAAGGGCAATTAAAGACGCGAACAATAAAATAAATTTACAACTTTCTTTGCGTCTAATTCGGCGATAAAATAAAGACTTTATAAACACAAATTTCAGCAAAAAGCACAACTACTATATACCTACCTTACCTGATGCGTGATTCCAGTACATTTGTACAGACTAATATCATGCTCGTTCAAGTTTTGAGAACTCTATTACAATTTATATAGTACAATATTTTCTGTCAAAGCTTTTTAAAAAATCCCCGTCCGACATGCACGTTACTCTTTCATTGTGTTTACGTTAAAAACGGAAATGCAATCTGACAGCGGATGCAACAAAAAAAAATAGAGAGATAAAAAAGGGAAAAAGCGCGCCGCGCCGTCGAATACTTTCAACTCATCGTTTTATTTTCTAGATAAAAATCTTATATCAAAACATAATTCAGTGCCATATAAAAATGTTAGGCTATGATTGTCGTTTGACGGAGTCAAACCCCTCACGCTAGGGTGAATCGAAAAGGCCGGTTTACTCGATAGCAAAATACAAATTTTTAGGTTAGATCTTATCGGGTAATATTAAAATGATAAAAGAATAAAATTGTGATTGATGTTGGCAAAATATTATAATTAAAATTCAAATATAGTGCAGGGAAAACATGTTTTCTTATTGACAAATCTTCTGTGGCATAATATAAACGACCTTGGTATAGTATAGCGTGACGTGCGACTCGTTTCGCTGTTCCCCTTGTGTTTATTTTCAGTTTTGCCACTTCCGTGAAGTGACATTTCGTCTCGGTTTTTCTAATTTTGTTTGAAATCCAACAGCCAATTTGCCCTTTTTATGTATCCTGTTTATTTTGTGTCATTTTATAAAATGATTATAGGAATTTTGTCAGATCTTTTATTTTTATTTACATTTTCTTTGTTACAAAGCATTTTGACTTTGTATTTAATTAGAAAAAATATAATATTGGACCAGTAGCATTGCTAAGAATATAATTAGAACCCAAAGTGAAGCGGAATTATCAATGAAAACTAATCGAGTATAATTTAATTCATATTTCCTTTTTTATCAACGGTGCTAGACAGTACTTTAGAAAGATGACCTGTTTTTGTTTTCAAAAGTGACCACTAAACAAACATAAGGAGCAAAAAACTGCTTTTTTATTTGAAAACTCCTAGTATATGCAAAATAGTTGCCTTTTGTCAGTAGAAATAACTGAGCAAGATTTGAGCGCTGTATGACATATTCTTCATTTGCCCCCACAGCTTGGACTTTTGACGCCAAATGTATTCAAAAATCTATATGCCAATATATTCAAAGTACGGCATTAAAACATAGTTTGGTTAAAACGCAGAGATTACTTTATTCTATGCCCTTACTTCTTCTTCTTCTTTATTAGCCCATTGTCATCCAATGTTGGATATAGGCCTTCCGATGTGATCTCCATACGTTCCTATTTAGTGTTACTCCGTACCAGTTTAATCCGGCTGCTCGTTTGTTTGTGGGCATCCTACACTTCGCTTTTGAACTCATAGTCTTTGTTTCATTTTCCGTCTGTCTGTCTTATAGTGTGTCCAGTCTATTTCCATTTCAGGGAGGCTACATCATGTTCTTTGACATCTATCAGTTTTGTTCTATTTCTAATGCTTTCGTTTCGTATTTGGTTTTTTAATTTTACCTCTAACATTTGTCTTTCTATTGCTCTTTGGGTTTTCCTTAAAGTTAGGAGTATTCTTTCATCCTTAAGTATTCTGTTCTCCTTTCCGAAAGAAAGTGGAGAAACAACTAGAAGAAAGCCAAGCAGGGTTCAGAGAAGGAAGAGGTATTCAAGATCAGATCTTTATACTAAGGCAACTAGGTGAGAAGGCAATACGATCAAATAAACAAGTAGATATAGAGAAATCTTTCGATAGGATAAAGAGGGAAAAGGTGTGCGAGATATTAAGAGAAAGAAGAGTAGGTCGTGAAATAAGAAAAAATATATAAAGTCTATACGAAGAAACTAGCAGCTACGTACGAGTAGGAGGAGAGAGCTCGGAAAAATTTATACGCAGGGCGGGATTGAAACAGAGATTCATATTGAGCTCTCTACTCCTTAAAGTGGCTCTGGACGACGTATTAAAAGAATGTAGAAGTAAACTAAAAAAGTACAATGTAACAACGTAAACATAACAGAATTGTGTTAGGCCGACGATGTGGTAATTGTGGGAAAAAATGAAGCAGATCTACAACATAACATAATTATATTAAATGAAGAGCTACAATAGAGTAATATGAAAGTGAATATATCGAAGACTAAAACGATGATAATAATAAGAACAACTAAAGAGCAACACCAAATCAGAATTGGAAAAAAGATCATTGAACAAGTTGAGAAATTTACGTACTTAGGAACAATATTTAATGAGAAAGGAACCATGGAAGATAAAATTAATGAAAACATTGCAAAATCAGGAAGATTCTTCAATTCAATGAATACGAAGTTCCTTAACACTAAGAAAATACCTAATAAAGGCCGAAGTCGTAAGAAAAGTAGTGAAACCTATCCTTCCATTTGCCTGCGAAAGCTGGACGACAACGGAAAGACAGAGAACTAAATTCACAGCTGCAGAGATGAGATTTCTGAGGAAGATACAAGAAAAGACAAGAAGAGATGGAATAAGAAATGTGGAGTATAGAGAGCAATTAAACATAGCACCAGTAAAAAGGACGATATAACAGGGGCAACTAAGATGGATGGGGCATGTGCAGAGAATGGAACAAGACAGACTAACAAAGAGAGTGTACGAGGTGAGAGACAAAGATGGAAATGGTGACCCCTTTGACAACAGTTCCGGCACCTGAACCCTTTGGACTTAACAACCTCTCTACCTCCTATGCAACCACGCTTATTACTACCGTCACTCCCTGAAACAACCTGAGATGCACACTTCAATTTAGAAGGGGACTCATAAACAATCTTCGAAAGCAACATGCCCTGACATCCAAACTCGGAAACAACACGGAACTTCTTCCATTCTAGTAACCAGAACCTGATTCGCTAGAACAAGGTGGAGTAGACTGTGAAAGATCAATCAGCAGGACCTCTGACCGCAAATTCGCCAAAAACTCAGGAAATATGATGAGAAGTACCTCGCTCGAAACCGTTGGTAGTAAAACCAGACTAGGATCAAGGAATTCCTTAGACGGCGGGAAAACATCCATGAATGGATACGCTAGAACGACTGCAAATAGAAGCAATTCTGACCGACTGTTACCCAGGACCAGACTCCCTTTGATGATTTGATTGACTGGATCGTTGAGAACGCAGCACTCCGCAATCAGTCCACAGTTCACAAAAAAGCCATGATCTTTCTAAAATTAATAAGATCGTCTAGGATTGATGCACAATGCTTGGTCCGGGATTTGACTGATTATGAAGAGAAATAAATTGCGATAAAACAGGATTTGGAACATCCAGGATTGAATTCTGATGAGACATTGGCGTTCTGGTTTACTATAACTTGTTTTTCTTTATTTTCAAATTCCATCTTTTTCAATTCCTCTCTCTTCTTTCCCTTTGGCTCTTTCTTTTCTGCTCTTCCTTGCACACTCACTTATTCTCACTCTTCTTATCGTTCTCTTTCAGTTTCCTTTTTTTCCTTTTCGTTACATTCTCCTTTTCTTTTTCACCGCGGATAAGCTTTACGGGCAGTGCATTAATGCAAGATTGTGGCGTTACACTTTCCCTTTGGCTCTTTCTTTTCTGCTCTTCCTTGCACACTCACTTATTCTCACTCTTCTTATCGTTCTCTTTCAGTTTCCTTTTTT
>VTPC01090027.1:413479-483408 GCA_011009095.1 Ignelater luminosus
TTTTTTATTTGAAAACTCCTAGTATATGCAAAATAGTTGCCTTTTGTCAGTAGAAATAACTGAGCAAGATTTGAGCGCTGTATGACATATTCTTCATTTGCCCCCACAGCTTGGACTTTTGACGCCAAATGTATTCAAAAATCTATATGCCAATATATTCAAAGTACGGCATTAAAACATAGTTTGGTTAAAACGCAGAGATTACTTTATTCTATGCCCTTACTTCTTCTTCTTCTTTATTAGCCCATTGTCATCCAATGTTGGATATAGGCCTTCCGATGTGATCTCCATACGTTCCTATTTAGTGTTACTCCGTACCAGTTTAATCCGGCTGCTCGTTTGTTTGTGGGCATCCTACACTTCGCTTTTGAACTCATAGTCTTTGTTTCATTTTCCGTCTGTCTGTCTTATAGTGTGTCCAGTCTATTTCCATTTCAGGGAGGCTACATCATGTTCTTTGACATCTATCAGTTTTGTTCTATTTCTAATGCTTTCGTTTCGTATTTGGTTTTTTAATTTTACCTCTAACATTTGTCTTTCTATTGCTCTTTGGGTTTTCCTTAAAGTTAGGAGTATTCTTTCATCCTTAAGTATTCTGTTCTCCTTTCCGAAAGAAAGTGGAGAAACAACTAGAAGAAAGCCAAGCAGGGTTCAGAGAAGGAAGAGGTATTCAAGATCAGATCTTTATACTAAGGCAACTAGGTGAGAAGGCAATACGATCAAATAAACAAGTAGATATAGAGAAATCTTTCGATAGGATAAAGAGGGAAAAGGTGTGCGAGATATTAAGAGAAAGAAGAGTAGGTCGTGAAATAAGAAAAAATATATAAAGTCTATACGAAGAAACTAGCAGCTACGTACTAGTAGGAGGAGAAAGCTCGGAAAGATTTATACGCAGGGCGGGATTGAAACAGGGATGCATATTGAGCTCTCTACTCCTTAAAGTGGCTCTGGACGACGTATTACAAGAATGTAGAAGTAAACTAAAAAAGTAAAATGTAACAACGTAAACATAACAGAATTGTGTTAGCCCGACGATGTGGTAATTGTGGGAAAAAATGAAGCAGATCTACAACATAACATAATTATATTAAATGAAGAGCTACAATAGAGTAATATGAAAGTGAATATATCGAAGACTAAAACGATGATAATAATAAGAACAACTAAAGAGCAACACCAAATCAGAATTGGAAAAAAGATCATTGAACAAGTTGAGAAATTTACGTACTTAGGAACAATATTTAATGAGAAAGGAACCATGGAAGATAAAATTAATGAAAACATTGCAAAATCAGGAAGATTCTTCAATTCAATGAATACGAAGTTCCTTAACACTAAGAAAATACCTAATAAAGGCCGAAGTCGTAAGAAAAGTAGTGAAACCTATCCTTCCATTTGCCTGCGAAAGCTGGACGACAACGGAAAGACAGAGAACTAAATTCACAGCTGCAGAGATGAGATTTCTGAGGAAGATACAAGAAAAGACAAGAAGAGATGGAATAAGAAATGTGGAGTATAGAGAGCAATTAAACATAGCACCAGTAAAAAGGACGATATAACAGGGGCAACTAAGATGGATGGGGCATGTGCAGAGAATGGAACAAGACAGACTAACAAAGATAGTGTACGAGGCGAGAGACAAAGATGGAAATGGTGACCCCTTTGACAACAGTTCCGGCACCTGAACCCTTTGGACTTAACAACCTCTCTACCTCCTATGCAACCACGCTTATTACTACCGTCACTCCCTGAAACAACCTGAGATGCACACTTCAATTTAGATGGGGACTCATAAACAATCTCCGAAAGCAACATGCCCTGACATCCAAACTCGGAGACAACACGGAACTTCTTCCATTCTAGTAACCAGAACCTGACTCGCTAGAACAAGGTGAAGTAGACTCTGAAAGATCAATCAGCAGGACCTCTGACCGCAAATTCGCCAAAAACTCAGAAAATATGATGAGAAGTACCTCGCTCGAAACCTTTGGTAGTAAAACCAGACTAGGATCAAGGAATTCCTTAGACGGCGGGTAAACATCCATGAAGATCGTCTCCGTGAGATTAGCCCCGTCAATGAACTCCAAGGATACGCTAGAACGACTGCAAATAGAAGCAACATGAAGCAATTCTGACCGACTGTTACCCAAGACCAGACGCCCCTTAATGATTTGATTGACTGGATCGCTGAGGACGCAGCACTCCGCAATCAGTCCACAGTTCACAAAAAAGCCATAATCTTTCTAAAATTAATAAGATCGTCTAGGATTGATGCACAATGCTTGGTCCGGGATTTGACTGATTATTAAGAGAAATACATTGCGATAAAACAGGATTTGGAACATCTAGGATTGAATTCTGATGAGACGTTGGCGTTCTGGTTTACTATAACTTGTTTTTCTTTATTTTCAAATGCCATCTTTTTCAATTCCTCTCTCTTCTTTCCCTTTGGCTCTTTCTTTTCTGCTCTTTCTTGCACACTCACTTATTCTCACTCTTCTTATCGTTCTCTTTCAGTTTCCTTTTTTTTTCGTTTTCGTTACATTCTCCTTTTCTTTTTCAATACTGTAACGCCGCGGATAAGCTTTACAGGCAGTGCATTAATGCAAGATGGTGGCGTTACGCTGTTAGTGATCTGATTCTGCACTTTTCCGTTAGAGGGTACTGCTATTTGCTGGCTGACCGTGTTTTCGGCAATGTGAAAGAAATATTGAAAAAACAATGTTATTCTTAGCCTCGAACAGTACAACGGGTATTACAAGCAAGTAGGCCGAGTTCATACGTTAGGTACAGATTGGCAGCTATTCGATATTAAAAGCTTGTCAGCAAATTACAATAAAATTAACGGAATAAAAAATTTCAAGAGAATCCATCTCAAGAAATTCAGAGTTGAAAACACAACGACTGCAAGTGCTTTTTTTCAGATTTGTAACAAACGAAGCTGTCGTTTCCCTTATTAAAAAAGGTCGTGCTGAAACAAACTGTAAATTAATCATTCAATAATCGCGCTGTCCCATTCCTCGCTGAACACACTGTATACAAATGTGTGTTTATCAAATTGTACAGGTAATGTAAACCATGTGTTTGGACCAGCGTATGGCGTGCTGATTAATGCGTTTTCTTTTGTTTTTAAGTAAAATTTTAGATTATACATAATGCGACTTGGAGTGATCACTGATTCCCATCATCATATGTAAGTTTGCAGTGCAATCTAATTGAGCATACTGTTGTGACTTTGTTTAAGTAAATGTGCTAAGTTAGTATAATCTCTCTTGGTAAGTTTAAAGTCCTGGCCATTCTAGGTGATATACCGCGAAATAGTGTCCAGCAAAAATTCTAATTTGTAGCAATAAAGAGTGAAATTAAATAATTTAAAATATTGTACGATACGAGTAAGTGTTCAAGTGAAGTTTAATAATAGAAAATTCCACTTTTAAGTAAGTAATTTAAAGTAAAGCCTTATTAAACATATACCAACAAGAGATAAGCCGCACATACGGATTGATAAGAGTGATCATCTTTGAGCCGTCGAGAAAGGAGTTTAATCTTTATGTATCCGTGAACTCGGTAATATAGGCAACACATAACACGAGACAGGGCCGCAATAAGGAATACCAATTAACTTAAAATATAAAATGTATAACGTTGCATCCAGTCTAAAGGCATCCGATATAAATGTCCAATCTAATACTCAAATGTATCACGAACAAAATATGTACATACAGCCAAGGTTTCTACAAAACCCACAGATAATCACCTCATTTGTGCAAAATCCAACCCAAATCCCTTCTTTATATCATATCCAGCCAAACTCACAACTAGTTAGTCCCTTATCATATTATAACCAATCAAGTGTACCAACAGTTAAAATAGTAGACCAGCAATGGCAATAAGTCTCCAAGGAAAAGGTTAAGAAGCCCAGAAGAAGTTAAAAACACCAAGAGACAAACAACACTCGGTGAGTACTGGCTAGCTAGCGATATACCAACTAAAAGTAGATCTCAAGCGTTAAACCACATAGAAAAAGATGATAAATTAGAAAATGTTGAAATTAAAGGCCTCAAGCCACCTCCGATGTTTGTATCAGGGGTACTGAATTGTAAGCCTCTTAACAAGCTAGCTATTAGTAGCGACCAAATAAAAATTTAACCAAAAACAGACTATGCATGCACTACTATAATTAAAGAGTTAAAAGCAAAAGACACAAACTTCCATACATATGAACCCAACAAAAATAACATTTCCGAGTATTTCTTAAAGGTTAACATCCATCAGCCGACATAGAAGAACTGAAAAATGAATTGCTAACAGAAGGTCATGCAGTCAAAAATACGTGGAACATCAGAAATAACAGAACAAAACCGCCACTTCCTATGTTCTTTATTGATTTAAAATAAAATAATATTAATAAAGACCTCTACAAACTAAACCACAATTAGCAAACTCAATAGTAGCATTCGAAGCGCCTCACGTCAAGAGAGAAATCCCGCGGTGTAGCATGTGTCAAAAATACAACTACACAAAACACTTTTGTAACAAGCCACTAAATTGGGTTAAATATGCAGAACCCCACCTAACTAGCGAATGTCCTAGAAAAATCAAGAATAATATCAAATGTGTCAATTGCGGTAAAAACCACCGTGCTAATTACAGGGGTTGTGAAGTGCATAAACAACTACAACAAATTTCCAAGATGTCACCTACTAAATATGTACAACCTGAAATAACATTCACAAATGACACAAACAGAAAACCAACAACACTCTAATACCCCCTGTCTAAACAATAATAATACAGACATGTCAGTACTAAAAATAATGATTAAAAACTTAATAGAACAAATGAGTACTATGTTAAACCTACTAACCATGATTGACTGTTTAAATTTACATAAGATCGATATTATATTAATATCGAAAACGCACCTCACATCAAAAAACCATATTAAAATACCACGTTATTCCTTGTATCATACCCAACATCCAGATGAAAAGGCACATGGAGGTACTGCAATATTAATAAATAACAATTTGAATCACTATGACGTTGAGAAACGTAATTACGACTATTTGCAAGCTACTAGCATTGTTGTCGTAGATCGTTTTGGGCCCTTAACAATTTCGGCGGTCTATTGCTCGCCCAAACATAATAATAAAAAAGAACATTTCGAAAATTACTTCAATACCTTAGGTAATAAATTCATAGCTGGAGGAGATTCCAACGCTAAACACACCAACTGGGGGGTCCAGAATCATTAGAGGTAGAGAACTCCTAGCAGCTATTAACTCTAAAAATCTAAATTTCTTAGTTACAAGAGAACCAACATACTGCCCTACGGATAGTGCTAATCTACCAGATCTACTCAACTTCCTTGTCGTCAAAGGAATCAATATAAAACAAACAAAAGCCGAATTATGCTACAATCTACCTTCGGATCATTAGAGCGTAATAATAATCCGGTATTAACAAATAATCAACAATGTGAGACAACTTTCACTATCCAGCCGTAAAACAAACTGAAGCATATTTAAAACTAAATTAGACGAACTAATTACAACGAACATCCCACTAAAAAACTGAAACAGACATCTATTACGTAATAGAAAACCTACAGTGTGCCATACAGGAAGCTGTTTGGTTAGCTACCCCTGATTGTCTCAAAACAGAGCTTATAGACACATGTCCACTTGTAGTAAAAGATATGATCGTTAAAAAAAAGAAAACTAAAAGAGGCATGGAGAAGACATAGAACAGCTGAGAATAAGACAAAATTGAACAAGGTCGCTAAGGAATTAAAATCATTACTCCTCAAAATCAAGAATCAATATATAGAAGATTATCTTATAAGCTTATTAGCAAAAACAGATACCGAGTACTCGCTATGAAATGCTACCAAAAAGTTAAAAAGACCGCAGTATCAAATACCATCAATAAAAGATAGCAAAGGAAAATGTTGCAGAAATAGTAAAGAAAAAGCGGACCTCTAGCTAATGTATTCCAATTGCATTCCATGGAAGAAAGGGACACGGAGGATGTAATAGATCAGTTCCTAGAAGCATCTTATCAAATCGATCTGCCCATACCAAAAATTTAAACCAAGGAATTTAAAAATATAATCCAAAACGAAATTAATCCTAAAAAGCCCCAGGGTATGACCTGATAACCGGTCATGTGCTGCAGCAAGTAACATGCAAATGTCTAAGAATCATTACCCAGATCTTTAACGCTATCATTAATATAGGGTACTTTTCAGAACAATGGAAAACCACGCAAATCATCCTAAACCTTAAAGCTGACCTTGCCAAATGGAAAATGGTAAAAAACTTTGGAGATAAAAGCGGATGATAATAAATCTATCCACGTCACCTTTACTATGAAAAGGCAAAAATCTGTCCGCCTGTGTACCTAAATGGAACACAGCTTCCGCAAGCTGATGGTGCAAGATACCTCGGAATACATCTAGAACAAAAACCCGCATGCCGGAAACACATTCAGTAGGAAGAAACAACTGGAAACCAAATTAAGAAAACTATATTGGCTTATTGGACGAAGATCAGCATTATCGCTAGAGAATAAACTGTTATTATATAAAAATATACTGAGACCAATATGCACATACGGTGTGCAAGTAAGGGAACAGTCAGCACATTAAACTTAGAAATATCACAGCGTTTTCAAGATAAAGTTCTTAGAATCATAGTAGATGCCCACTGGTATGTTCCAAATCAAGTAATTGAACACGACCTCAAAGTGCCATCCATACGAACAATAATTACAGAACAGCATGCAAAATACTTCTAAAGACTGGAATCTCATCCTAATCAACTAGCAAATAACCTAACTAGTAATAGCGAAGAATCGAGACGCCTGAAGAAGTTCAAAATCGCAGACTTATCAGAAAAATTTAAATAAAGTTAAATTGTTTGTAATTTTATAATTTTACAATATATTTAACACTTTATACTTCATAAATTATAATTTATAATTTAGGTAGAGTAAAACCACTGGATCTTCCTCCACAGGTTATGTTTATTGTTAAAACATTTATCTACTGTCATGTAACATCAGTTGCTAGGGACAGATTGTAAATAATAAAGGAGAAGAAAAAAAGTTTTAAGAGAGCCCGACTACAGAGTGTTCACTGCCATAAAGCGCTTTATACATCTACAGAGTGTTTTCTGGTGCGAAGCCACACCAGCGAATGTGATGACATTGGCTTGCTTCTGGCGCCCATATCGATTGTGACATTCTCAAGTAATAAGTGACGTTCTTTATTTTCGTAAGTTTCTATCTTGATTTATGGTAGATTATCTGCAAACCCCTCTTCGACGTTCGAGCTGCTGCGAGCACAGCACCTTTTAGTCTGCACGGACATAAGGTCATTTTTCCCGGTTTTGTCCGTGACAGCTTCTTTACTTATAGCCTTCTAATTTCTCTTAAGAAATTGTTCCAAATATAGTTTTTAAGTTTTCGTATTTTGTTTAATAATATTTCTTAATATTACATATTTGGCCTCCTCTTTGAAAAACAGCTTTTTTCTATTATCAGAATGAATATTAACTGTTGAAGAGAAAAGTATTTCACTTTATGTTCAAACAAAATAAGACATGCCTTCTGGATTTACGCAAAATCAGAGATATCCCTTTGTTTTTTGCCGTTTTCCTCTAAATAATGAAAATTTTTTCAAGTTTATAGAATAGCACTTAAAAAGTCACTTGGCACAATACTTAAAATTATAAATTGCACAACTTTAGCTTTAGTCCCCCAGGAGGAAACAGTTTTCTGCAATTTTCTCAAAACTACTTAATGTGGACATGTCTGAATTTGAATGAACGTTCCTCAATTGTTCTATAAATTATTATATTTAAGCGATTTTACGTAAATGCCCCCACGCATGTCTCAGTTAGTATCCCTTTAATTATTGTGTGTGATCTGTATAATTGCTCTTTAATACTTTTAAAAACAATTTTCAGTTTCGCTCTTGATTTTAAGGGCTTCTAAGTTACAATCTATACTAGTTTTCTGATCATTCTTCCTTAAGACACATAAACACTTAAATAACAGTAATAATTAGATAAAAGTAAGATTTCATTTACCAAACAATAATAAAATGCAAAAGTTAACAAACTAGCTGATATTTACCTTAAATAACGTGAAGTTTCTGCAACTTAACAAATAAATGCAACCATTCAAAACCGAAACAATTAACCTGAACTTTATTCCATTCTTAATGAAAAGCATCCAAAGACAGTAGCAATGTATTCGTCAGGGACCAGCAGGACCGGAAGGTGTTCTTTGCAAGTTCAGCCGGACTTGTGAGCCCTGCTGATATGGGCACAACTTAGAAACTTGGGGAACTTGCCGGTGTTTGCCTTTGCGCCTCGCTTCACGTGAAATGTGCATGCGGGCATCGAACTTAAAGCTTTGCTTAGGTCCGCTGCTTTCGCAAAATCTTTCCTTGAAATGGAAAATACATTTTTGGGGTAGAAGTTGTCGGGTTTATATAGGGGAAAGAGAAAGAGAGTAGAAACCGCCTGCCCTCTACATTTGTAAAATTAGTAGTTCTAGGAAATTTTTTATTTCGAAACAAACTAGGGATTAATAACAATAATAAAGGGGGTGTATCACGTGCGCGCTGTTTATTTGCAGGAGTTTCAGTGTCAACTCAAGATATCAGCGTTGTAAGCTGCCAGAGCCAACAGAAGCCCCGGAGGAGAAAACTGCCAAAACTTTTCCTGATAAAATTGAATATGGATAAAACTGGAAGAGAAAATCCTCTAGAGCTTAACCGACACCTTCTGTCAAGTGCCCGGCTTAATAATGAATGCACGAAATGCCAATTCAATTTCTAAAACAAATTGCAAAAATTAAACTAAATCCCACTACAATTTATTCTCGAATTTCAAATTTTACACCGGATATATTTATATTTTACAGTTTTCATTTTAGTTAAATGGGTTAAAGGGCCCATTTTTGTCGTTTCGCTTCAAAAAGGACGCATCACCGTGTGTGTTCGAGTTTGCGAGCCGGAGAGAAGCAGCGGACCCGAGGACAGCTGAATCTCACCCGAGGGGGCCGTAGAAGCCCTGAGTCTGAGATTTATTTCTGCGGCTCGCATGTCCAGCTACTCTAATGAAATATCGTATTCATAGGACGGACATCCTTCGGGAACACCTGGCCGGTCACATAGTTCAACCCACTTCTTCGAGCGTAAGAATAAATAATAATATTCGTCCATAAAACATTTTTAAATGGAAATTCAGACCGGTAACCATTTTGATGAACTCTTAAATTCGTTATAACTATAAGATCAGCTTGCGATTGTATTTAAGATTCATCTCGAGTGTGATTTGTAAAATAAAAGAAAAACGTTATTTCTCGTTAAAGCTGCTCTGTTCGAAACAGATCTTGCAACAGATTTGCTCTAGCAACCTAAGCTGAAGGTAATTATCATCATAAAGTGGACTTTACGAGCTCTCGGGGCTGCCGTAAAGGAATGCTTCATTTCGCCGTCCCCAAAACAAACATACGCCTCCTTGTTGCTCCCTTTACACCCCTCATCAGCCTTTTCAGACCCCCTCGTTCACTCGCAGGACTCAACATCATTGCTGTACTGCCCTAAAGAACACAGGCCCCCGAGTATACCCTAAGGAACGCCGCCGAGCACCTAAAGTAATTATGAATACGATGAATTCCCGTTCCTTTTTACGGCTAATGTAGTTATTTCCATTCTTATTCTTGTTAATAGTTAACAAACAGTCCGAGAAATAAAAAAATAAAGGCGAATAGCAAATTTAATGAAATGTCGCACGAACTAGAACAAAGAAGTAGTAAATTCGCAACTACGTAAAAGTACTTCTTAAACAAACTTCCCCGTTGATTATTCCCTTTAAAGATAATATAAGCTAATCAAATTACGGCTAAATAATTTGAGCCACTTAAGAATGAATTTATGTTTCCTTTTATCCGTAATAAAAAGAGCTACCTCATCTTAGAGACCTCGGTCGAGATAAAACGCATTAAAGAAAGCCGAAACAAAGAGATGTCATCAACTTGCGGAAAGAGTAAGCCACCTTTTTGGCCGGTACTCTTCCGCCTTGTAACAGGAGGAAATTTTAAGTAGAAAGTTGTTCGGTTAGGGGTGGAATTTTTCAAACGGCATTCACACATTTTTCGGAACGAAGAATACATATATTGAAACTACAGGAAGGTAAATTGCAATAAATTTCGCGAAAAAAAAGTTTCTAGTGCCATGAAATAAACAAAACATAAATCTTTTTGTTTTTGATTTGTCTTAAAAAGGACAAACATAAGAATCTCCTTGAAGATTCTTTCGATACCTAATTCATTAGTAAGGGGAAAGATGGAGGAGAGATTGATTTTATTTTTCTACTAAATGAGTCATCTCGGTAAACAGAATTATTCCGGTGATGAAGGATAAACCGCCATAAAGAAGACGTCGAAGACTTAATATATTCTAATGAATTATAATTGATGCACTGTCTCATAAGAATTTATTATAAAAGACTTGCATATTCGCCCAGTCTTCCAACCACAACTCATTACAATAGAAATAGGTCTACTGAGAACAGCTAATGAATATTAGCATGAAAAAATTGGTTCCTAAAATAACCAAGAAGGGGGAGGGAATTACGTGTATTAAATGTGGAAATACAAAGCGTTGTAGAACTGGGCATTTGAGAAATAATTAAATTTCTTTTCGTTCTCTTTTTTAAAAAAACCTAAATTAGAATATTTGAATTATTGTCGTTATTATTACATTTACAAAAAATGAAAAAATAAGATGTAGGAATTAAAAGACCCACTTGTTTGTTATCAGTAACACGTAGAGATTTACTCATCGTAAAAAATTATAAAATAGGTAGAAATCGCATAGTATTAATAAATTAATTATTTAGCCAGCAGTCGCTGAAAAAATTAATTCACAAGATCAGGGCCGGCTAGAAGTTTTGCGGGGCCCAGAGCAGCAAAATTTTGCGGGGCCCTTAAAATAAAAAAAGAAGAAACACACTGCTTTTTCAGACAGTCTAATTTGTTTATTTTAAATATTTAGAAAAATTGGAAATTTATTTGTTCTGAACATATCGATACAAAGAATTAATTATTTTTCTCTCAAGGAGCGGAGCCCCAGCAAGCGCGGGGCCCTGGGCAGTTGCCCCGCAAATCCGGCCCAGCACAAGGTCCACGTAACATCTCTTATAATGGATTAAAACCTCCAATGAAATGAAAACATGTAAAATTGATCCAAAATAGAATAAACAATACAAGAAAACCTTAAAACCTCAAGCTCTAAAGAGACAACACCGTACACAGGCTTGTCGTGCTTCCATTCCTCTCTAAATTCTCTGAAGACTGGACAATAAACACCATGTTCAAAGATAATTCAGAATTTAGGACTTAGTGACAGGGATAAAAATTGTTTTTAAGTTTTTGGTAGGTATGGCTAGTATAATCCTAACAAAGTCAATTAAATACTACCGTTGAAGTGTATCCATGCAAATGCTAGCAAATACAATAGGCAAGACGTGTGTAGGTTGTTAAATGCACCAAAGTGCAAGTACTTAAAACAATTGACTGTCTAGTGTACTATACCTAGAAGAAACTAATGCAATATTCACTTGTTCATAAGGTTTGGTAGGTTTCACCTTCTCACATCTTTACTATTATGTAAGAGTTGGGTGGCTTCCAC
Source organism: Ignelater luminosus (assembly GCA_011009095.1). NCBI lineage: Eukaryota > Metazoa > Arthropoda > Insecta > Coleoptera > Elateridae > Ignelater > Ignelater luminosus. Next base: position 425,193 of record VTPC01090027.1, read on the forward strand.
GTTGACGTGATGTTGAAGTCGTTTTTCATGTTTGACAGCGTGATCGTGGATTACTTCGTGCACTTACTTGCAGGCATTAGTTGTCATTCGCAGAGTATTGTTTGGGCTTCTTTGAATTACTAGTTGATTCGACGCTTTGGTACAACCCCAAAATTGTATGCCATAAAACCAGATGGGTTTGATTCTAGACTGATAGACTGATTTTTTAGATTTTGAATTGAGCTTATACATTTCACGTACCTTGTGTCTTATTTGCTAAGATTTCTGCTTGACATGGTGTTTCCAAATTAATCTGGCATCGAGGTGCAGATCAAGGTATCTTGCTGACTCAGCTTACGGTATTATCACAGGATGATTGTTGTTTAGTTGACGCGCGTCTTTCGTTTATTGGCTGATGTTGTAAAGTGCAACTTTGAGTTTCGCAATTGCATTTTCTTGTGTTGCGTCAGTCGCCATTAAGCATATACGCCCAGGACTGTAGCTTCTGTTGTCGGTATATCATTAGTATATAGTAAATATAACAGAGGTCCTAGAACGCTCCCTTGTGGTACTCCTACTGATATCGAATGGAATGCAACAAATGCTCCTTCGTGTGCTACTCTGAATGTTCTTCCAGTTAGGTAAGACTTCAGTATTTTGTAGGCAAGGCTTTTGTATCCAATGATTGAGAAACGTCTAGAAATACTGCAGAGCAATATTTCTTCTCTTCTAAGGAACAGTAGTAACCCTATGCACATGTAAGCCAATTGCAGAATTGTGGTTCCTGAACTCAAACTGGAAGTACGGGATTAGAGGTTTGAGCCTCTTCAGATGGACCTTCTCAAATAGCTTGGAAATTGCGGGTAACTCAGATCGGAAGATATGATGCTATATACTCAGCTGGTTTGGCCGGTTTCTTTATCATAATTACTTGGGCCACCTTGAAGCAAACTGGAACGTGTTGCAGGCTGAGAAAAGCATTAGATAAGCATGTCAATAGTATGACCACCCTTCCGGTATCTCTTTGAGTAGTCCAGACAAAATCTCATCGATTCCAGCGGCTTTCTTTGGGTTGATATTGTTGTCGATCTCTTGTGCCACTTCCATCGGGGACACCAACTTCATGGACACTTCTGGTTGATTGTGGAGTGGATGTCGTTTGTTTGGAATACTGTTGCTAGGTGTAGTGGGAATAATTCGGCTTATTTGTTTTTTTTCTTACCCATTCATCTTGCGCATTAATAGGAAGGGTGTGAAAAACTAGTGTTTTGAACCGATGAGTCGCTTTCCAAAGCGAATAGTCTCTATCAGCTTCAGGACTCGTTTAGATAAGATTTAAAGCAGCTTTGCTTTAGTCATTAATCATCTGTCTTGTCTGATTACTAACACTATTGAAATCTCTTTTGTCTATTGGGTTTCTGGTTCGCTACCAAATTCTTCTAGCTTTCCTTCTCTCCTTTATCATAATTCTGCTTTCGGATGGTAAGCTGACTTCGTGTTCTGCTACTTCTTTTATTGCAGGAGTGGCTTGTTTAACTGCTGAACGGATTTAATCAATAAACTTCATAGTTTGTATATCCAAACCTTCTGTAGTCTTCAGTCTGAAATTTAGTGTGATTACACTATCCAATATCTCTCTGACATGTTGACTTCAGCTGATAGTTTTCCTGCAAAAGTAGGGCAGGATCAAACGAACTCATCGTTGTTGGCCTTGATGCTGTGTATACACAAACGTACACGCACGCCCTTGCCCTAACAAACAAGTGTTTCTGTTGTTTAGAAATGGAGTTGAAAAAAATCTGGCACACGGCCTTTATGAAAATGATAATTTTCATAACAGTCGCAAACTGAGATTTTTGATTATTCTTGTCATTAGAAAATGTGCAGATTTATTCAAAACTTATCTATCAATGCGGGTAACTGTGATTCACATCGTGATATCACTTTGCACAATTTTTATTTAATATTCCTATCTATAATACGAATTTTAACTCGGAGAACTGAAACCTGTGGTAAAACTCTGGCTATGTATTAACAACGTAGGGATAAGAATGCAAAGTCAAAATCAAGTGTAAAAGGCTAAATGTAAATTAATTAAGCATGAGATGTTTAAACACGATGGTTTTGCCTAGCTTGGTTGACCCAGGTCTTTCAATAACTCTTTTTGTTAAAAGGTTAATCACCAATAAAACTCAATACTATTATTTGTTCAGAAGTTAAACGCCCAACCATTAAACAATATTGAAGTTTCATTATCTTAGTATAATCTATAATTCAACATTTATAATAAGGTTAACTTTGAAAGACAGAACGGTAGTTCTCAAAGAAGTTCGGCCCATCCTTGTCTTACACGTTATATCTCTGTATTTTCTCCTTAATTGTTCCACTTACACGATTTTCGATTGGTATAGCTAAGTCGCATAGTCTGCGTGTCTTGTTCAAATTCAAAATGTCGAGATTTCTTATGCTACGCCTTGTGTAATAATGATTAGGAATTTTTAGATTCTATAGATCGAGACAAATCACATACCCCGATATGTGACTTGGAATTAGTCATCAGGAAACAATTGAGCAACAGGCAGTAAAAAAAATACTAAGCACTTGCCGGTCAAGTGTTTCTTCTTTTTTACCACCAATTGTTTGAAAAACAATTCGAGGTAGAGTAATGGAAATTTTTTTGTAGCTAATAAAGATTGCGATCGTGGTTAACTACGATGATTCAATTTCCAAGATTCCTTAACAAAAGAACAATCACAAACCCCCCCGAACTTGGCTCATACATGGTAGAGCATCATTTGTAAGACATCTTGGTATGACCAACCTGTACAGAATAGAGTGCGTGCAGGTCACTACTTGTTTTTCCGCATGTAAATAAAGATATGCCATTTTATTTTCAATTAATCCCGACGTATTCAGGCCGTGTAGCCTTTTGGTTTTTTTCTGTTATAAATCGTTGCTTGTCATTGCTAGTTTTTATCGTGTCATTACATTTCTGTTGCAGTCAATAGCTTTTCAATGCAATTACGTGTTCATGCCGTTAAAGGTCATGAATCTTCAAATGTTAGGAAAATATTAAACAAAAATTTAAAAAACAATCTGCGAACTGATCATCGTAACGAAGAAAAACAAACATTACTAACCAACCTTTGCTATTAATATAAAGTTCTATTCACCAGATACTTCTATTTGCTACTATTTAATAAAACATCACGTTAGAACTAAAACTAATGCCTTCATATATACTAAAACCTATAGATACCCACATGTTCACAAAAAGGAAGTAAATAAAATGTTAGATGAAAAAATAATTGGATCATCAGAATCCTCGTATGATTTTTCAATTAAGAAAGAGCCCAAAAAGCTAGGTGCGTCAGGCAAGCAAAAATATCGTATTGTTATTGACTATCGTAAATTAAATCAACAGACTGTAGAAGATTAATTTTCTCTTCCTCCAATAGAAACTATTTTGGACAATTTAGGCATAGCCACCTATTTTACAGTTTTAGATCTCACTTCACGATACCACAAAATCAAATTAGAAAAAAAAGATGGAAGAAGGGTATTTCCAATTTAGGCGAATGCCTTTCGGTCTTAAAAACGTGCCCGCTACTTTCCAACAAACAATGAATAACGCTCTAGCCCGTCTTACACTTCATCAATTTAGATGACATTATTATCCATTCCAGTTCCAGTTCTTTTTACAAGAACATATGATTAGATTTAAAAATGTATTTGACAAATGCAGATAAGTCAATATCAAAATTGAATTAGACAAATCCGAATTTCTACACAGTTCAGTTAAATATCTTGGCCATATAATCACCTCTGAAGGAATAAAACCTGATCCATTAAAGATTTCTGCTACAAACAATTTTCCAGTACCTAAAACGAAAATGGAAATAAAGTTGTTCTTGTGACTATTTTGTTTTGTTATTATCAAAGTTTTGCAAAGAATATTGCCAAAATAACTAAATTTCTGAAAGGATAACAAAATTGAACACACGCGCAAACCAGTTAATCCAATTTCGATAAACCTTTTGCATTGACTACGGATGCTTCTAAATTGCCTTAGGGCCCGCTCTAACACAAGGAGGCAAACCAATTTGTTATGGGGTGAACCACCCAGTTATTGGATACGAGAGAGTTATTGGACAATTTGACTTTAATACGGTTAAATTAGGTTTCTTTTTATTTTATTTTGTATGTTTTTTCCATAGATTGCACCACTAGTCTTTTTACAACTAACTTTATATGGTGCCACATGTTGAAGCGACCCTAAAATTTTATAAGGCTCGTAATCACTGGTAAATCACTCTGTACAGTTAAGGTAGATGTAAATACTAGAAATTCTTGAAATTATTAAAAAAATATAAATATTCGTAAATACAAAATTTTAGCCCCTTTCCAAGTACTCCCCCAATCCGGCTCCGAGCACTGCTAAAGACATTTTCTGAGATCTTCAATGGAATGTTGTCAAAACTCCTTAGCAACTCTGTCTTTCAATTCTTGCTTTATCCATAAAAACACAAAAAGGTTGTAAGGGCGCACTATCATCATTTTGCTGTTAGTCAACGAATGCTAGACGCACACTAAATTTTGCAGCAACTCGTTTCATCACCTGTTATTTCGTCAATATTCCAATTCAGCAGTTTCGAGAAATGATGGTCAGACCACACACACAACACACTGGCACTGGTTCCATTTTAACGGATTACCAAGCACATTTTCAAATGCCACAAAGAAGTAACGCAAACCATAATTCCACTTGGCAGACATTTCATTCAGAGATATTGTAACGGGAAAATGTCCAAAAGTATGCACGAGTCCCGTCAAGACCAATGGCTGATGTTAAATCCCGTAGCTCATGTCGCAGATGGGGTGGATTCTCAAATGAACTTACCTAACCACACACAAAGGAAAGCTCACCGATTTCCAAAACTCTTACTAGACTGATAGATGTTCACAAAAGAGGGCGCCAGCAGTCGTAGATTGAAGGGTTCTGATGGTCGGTCACGCGACTGCTCGTGAATCCGACACCCTGTATATAGGTTTCTTACGAAACCTCGCTCGGTATGTAACTTACCTCGTGGAAGCTTTATTAAAATTCGCTCTAACGTTTCACAATGAGACTCAACACAAAATAAAAACTATATAAACACGTGATTTGTCTTAAATAATTTTGCCGAGGAAGTCCTCTGAAGGCTTCCTTCTTTTAAAATAATCAATAAAGAAATACAAATTAGTATTAACTTTTCTCTTGAACAAAGGTATGTAAACTTTAAGTGAAATTTAGAATAAGCAACACCGTGCTTTTTAATTGCCAAAGGAACAAACAAAAACAAAATTAACGCTGCTTCGTCTGGACCAGGGATCCACTTACAAAAAAACAAAATACAAATAATAGACCTTTCTTGCATTTATTAATAAACAATAGTAATAAAAAAATTAATTAAACACACAAACAAGAATATAAAAGTAACACTACAAAAGAATGTCAATAAATAGTGTGAATTGATTTCTTTACTGGAAAACAAAGTTGATAAAATAATGAGAAAATAAAAATAAAAACAAGTTATTACCATAAACAAAAAGGAATGATTCTGTTACGTTAAAATTTCAAAATATGAAACAAAAGATCAAACTTCAAGTATTAAATTAATTTAACCAAGATAATCTTGACAATAAATTTTTAAGTAGCAACAAATGAACTTTATATATAATAACAAAGAAACGGTAGCCAAAAGTTATTAATTATGTTGCAACAATTCAACAAACACCAGCTAAAATTATCTGAGAACGTTCCTGTTACAAATTAGTTAAGGATATTGATCATAAATATTATAATTCTATGAGAAAATACGAAGTTAATCTTGTCTAAGCAAGGTTTTTGTACGAAATGTTTCGCAAATTCAAAGTTCTCCTAGTCTTTCACCAAGTGAAACAACCATTAAAAACTCAAATAACAAAACAAAATAGGTCTTTCTTACGTATAAATGAAATCTTTCTTCCAGATGGTATGTGCAGGTCTCTGATTCCCAACGACAGCAGCCCATCCAGATGATATACGGCGCAAAATTTCACAATCGCCGGGTCTCACCAATGTTCAAGAAAACTTAGGTTCCAAGGAACAATCACTTTCATTAACGTTAAACAAGAAACAAGAACAAAATCCAAGTGTTTATACACAAACTTTAATACTGAAACTACTTTGAGTTTCAAATGCTCTTTGATTTATTTAATCTATTAGGTTCACGGAGTTTCCAGTTTCTGTTCTCAACAGGCCATTAAACGTTGCACCAAAGGGACCAAAATTGTTGCGTTTCTACCATCTACAAGTTTTATTTCCTGGCAAATACCAGCGTAACCTTAGATAAAGCTGAACCGCTTCCCACAATAACAACTATTCGAAGTATCACGTTTTGGTAAACAAACCGATTTTCTTCCGTGAATAGCACGACAAAGACCCAACGAAACCCGGATTTCTCGAGTCCGATCTCTCTTTCTTATACTAAGAGAATCGCTTAACTTGAATTAGGTTTGTAACCATTTAAGGGTTTGTAGAGGCAGCGCTGAAAACAAATATGCCCCCACATCGATTCGAGTAAGCAGCTACCAACGCAATCCCTATTTTCTCTGCGTCTCCTGTCACGCAGATTGCGCTTACCGGAGTGGGGTTGGGAAGCCACATGCACGACCTAACAGGTCAAAATGCTAGTATTCTAATGAGGCAATGAAAAATTCCACTCCTTAGATTTCAGCCTGAACCTAACTTAACAAAGACCGTGTGACTCCAGCATTCGCGACTAAGTTCCAGGAACCTTTTATTTACGTCTGGATCTTGATATTGGAAAAATAACAAAAGGCACGTCCGCTGGAGCCCAGAAGTCGAGACCACAAAGTTATCAATTCTTTAAAATAAAATTTTAACAACCATCCATTCATAGAATGAAATACTTTAAATATTACGCGTCAGAAAAACAAATATCTGAACGAAATTGAAAGACAGGGGCGGATTTAGTGCAAATTTTAAAATAACATTACAATATTACATGAGTATCCCCTCGTATGTGTGTATGTTTTTGTAACCCTGAAGTAACACGACTATCTGTGCTTATTTTCGCTTAAGGTGGGCCCTAGGTCTTTAAAGAATTCTGGGCCCCTTAACCCACAGAACCTATATGGTATGATATATCATACAGAGGTTATGTCCATCTTAATGTTAAACGAATGCACGCCGGCCGGTCGTAAGGTTTTTACATTTTACCAGTAATTTTGTAAATAATATTGTTTTAAGAGTATGTTAAAGTAATTTTACTATAACTATTTACCAAAAGGTATGCAATTTTACTTGTTATTTAATGAATGGTTTACTCCAGAAGAAAGACTGAGTCTAAGGTAGAGGTTATGTTATTTCTTAAACCGTTTTTGGACTTCTATAATCGATTTAAGATTGTGAATTACTTGCAAATAATTCATTGCATGTAATTATGTATAATATAGTTCTTTGGATAGCGTAGAAACAAATCCATGGTCGAAATAATTTTGTGTATGTTTTATCACACCATAGGCGTTTGTTTTTATCAGGCGCAAATTTTGTAATCCATCAGACCCTAGAGATGGTGAAAGGCTTTTAAACTATTTGAAGCAACTTAAGTTGGATGACGAAAAATACCGTCTAATACAAAAATGCACTCATTCAGATATGATTTTATTGCCGCCGAAAGATGGTCGAGATAACGATGTAGATGACGCACCAAATGACGATGAAGAAAACATTCGTGATTTAGGAAAAGGTGTTCTAAAGAAACCAATAGAAATCCCGGATCTAACGCAAATTACAATAAGCCTGATATTGTTGAAGATGATGACACGAATGATTAAGATAATATTCCACTTGCTAAATTATTTAGAATAGATACATCAAGAAAAAAGGAAAAAGACAAATGCTAAACCAAATCAATATATGAAAAAGAATATACTTTGGAAAGAAAGGAAACTAACGCACAAAGAGTCACAGATGAAAATACATAAAACGCGTGAACCCGCTATATCGTACAAAAAATTAAAAATGAAAAGCTAAATCCTAGAAATTTATTCAAGATATTTTTTCCCGAAGAGTGCATCCATTACATTTGTTCTGAGACTCAGAAGTACGCTATATATAAAAGACAACATGATTTCTCCGTATCTACCCAAGAAATGTACATTTATTTTGGAATTTTACTGTTATCAGGGTATGTCAAGGTATCACATATTGACAGACCAAACCAAACACACACAATTTATTAGTTACCAATAATAGCATGTCTCGTGACAGATTCGAGGCTATTCATCGTTTACTTCATTTTAAAGAGTTCTGAAATTTGATCCTTACTGCGGCGCAGGGGACAGGAAAAACGCAAAACTTTGGGTTCGAGTGTCATGGGAAAATTGTGCATCTATTATTTACCAAATCATTCGACTGAAAAACCTCAAGAAAGAGAAACGTGGAACCGCACATGCTCTACAAGGTACTTTTGATGGAATAACGCTAACGAAATGGAATGATAACATTCAAGTTACAATTGCAACCAATGTCGATAATGAGACAATTTTTGCAACCAAAGCATCTTGTAAACGCTGATCTAAACAACCGAGAAAACATATTGATATTGACCAACCTCTAGTAGTTGATATAATCAAATAATGGGAAGTGTAGATCTTTTTAACAAAATGCGTGGTCTATATAGAATTCAAATCCGATCTAGAAAATGGTATTGGCCATTTATTCGATTTAGCATAAATGGTGTATTAGTAAATACGTGGATTCTTTATCGTTTTTGTGAACCGAAAATTAGTCTCCTTGATTTTTACAGGAGAATTGCTCTTTCATTATTTTCAGCTTCACAATATTTAACGAGTCTAAAGCCAAAATGCAGTACAAATGTTTTAAAAGAAGTCCGGTTTAACCAAACTGATCATTTTATCGATAAACAACGAAATGTACCAAATTTTCTGGTTTAAGATATAATGTAAGTTTATACCCCAAGATATGTTTTCGTACTTATCACGTGTCTCCTATGTAATTTGTAAGTTTAAATAAATAGACTAAAATTGTAACGATATTGCAATTACAACAATTTGTCAGTGTTTTATATGCTAATATCAATAAGCAATCAAAACTACTCATAACTCTGAAGAAAGAAATTATCCAGACTTTATTGGGTTAAGTAGTTTCCTTCTTTTTTTCGAGTTTCAAGCACGAAGTTTACTTCTTTATGAAATTTTTTTAAAACTATATACATGAATTTCAAAGTCTTCTGTTAGCATAAAGACCAAAAAACATAAAATAACAAACTCAAGTAGCAGTCTTAAATATCTTGATTATTTCTTGATTATCGACCAATAACTAATCAGGTATAAATTTTTAAATACTGTGGTTTGCAAATGAAAAAGTTCATGTACCATCTTTTGGACCTAAAGAGTACAGTTTAGAAGAAATTAAACTCTTTGGAACAACTAGTTATAGCATTTATTAACATAATTTAATCTTGATTATCCCGACAGCTCAATTTTTTTTAATTTATTATCTCCGTCAGACGCACAGAGGTCTCGTCGACTTGATTGGTTACTTCCTCCTACTCCTTTTAAGATACGAGATATTTTGGATCTTTTCACGTGCCTCTAAGAGTTTTCGGCTCATAATCGCTCAATATTTCTTTACTGACTACAGGCTCAAGACAGCTCTGACAGTTGAACTCCATCAGGACAAAATCCAAGTCGTTGTAATTCACCCAAAACCATGTCACTGCTGTAATGAGATTTTCTTTGTAAATATTTTAATTGTTTTACGACCACACGCACATTTCTTAAAGCTTGGTGATTTGTTTTTAATCACCTTTTCTCCATTGGAATCACCATCAGATCCCTTGCGGTGAAGAATTCTAGACCAGAAATCTGAAAGAGGACGGCCTTGATATAGGTCTCTTCTTTGTTTTTCTCCACAGTTTCGCAGTGGAGCCAACTTGGATATAGGTTTGAGATTGCGATTGCTTCTTGACTTTCTGGACTGGTAAATGGAAGCAATTTAGCTTCTTCACCACATCTTGGACGGAAATGTTGGGGTTAAAGGTAAACTGTGCCTTTATCTTACATATCTTATCTAGGACTCAATTCCAACACTTTCCGAGTGCTTAACCTTTCTTTGAACTTCCAAATAATGTACAAGAATGTCATCGCATCGACACCGACAAACCCGGATTTTTTAGGTCTGTCCTCTACTTTGTCAAGAAGATTGTTCGCTCATGATTCACACTTTAGTTATCCCCCCTATTATTTGTGTAAAATTTATTTTAACAAATAAACAAGAGGCAAATCGTCCCAATTATATCGTTCAGAATTGTACAGGTACACATTTTGAAGCTGTAATCAAGTTTTGAATGCACAAATTGTTTGGTGTACAGACTTTACTTTTATTGTCAGGCTAATGGAAGAAAAGCCCTGACGACTGCTCTACAAATGTTTGCCTAGCCAACTAGCTTAATGCTCCAGAAGAAATAGACCTACATTTTTTCGTCAACTACTGAGGCAATCTTACCTGCTAGAAGTAAAATTAAAAAATTCAATTTCTCAGTTATTACGCTCAAGTTGTGGTCAAGGTGTAACTTATCAAAGCTTATTGTTGTTAGTTTGTGGTTCTCTTGAACATCGTGGCTTCAACTACTATGGTGATCCTGCAGCCAAGTAAAATGTAGCAGAACCCGGTGGTATTCCAACTCCCGTTATGAATTCCCAACGTGCAACTTACAGTAGTTACATCCACTTAATTGCTTTATTCCTTGATTTTAATTCAGACAATTTGAGTGTAACTAAAAAACTAAAAAAACTCTCTCGCGCCGTTAAATAATATGCGGGATTTTAGAGATTTTACACGTTCTTAAAATTGATAAAAGAAGCGCATAATTCTTTATATATATTTATTTCTCTGAACGTTAGAGACTGTACGAGATGTGTTAACTAATATTGATCTGTGTTATACAAAATTATAATCCTGACCAGATACTGTTGAAGATATTAGAATCTAAGAATCAAACGAGAAACGCATTTTAAAGTTTGAATTTTAGATTTGTTTATCTTAAATATTATTCCAACGTGCAACCTATTTAATTTTTCTAAATTTGTTTTCAACCAAGTTTATCTATGGCTGTTCTCTTACATAATAATTACATTGTTTCTCTCTTAATTAAATTGAGTCGCAGTATAAACGAGGCGACTCATATTTGTAACAGTCTTTGAAATGTAACCAGAAAATGAAGGCCACCGCCTTAATATGACGCGGGACACAAATCCAATCAAATTTGTATTTCTCTCGAGAAAATTGCACGACGGCAGACCTGATTACACGTATAGTATTTCTGATCATATTTCGTTGTTATTTCCATATGCATGAGTTTTGACAAATACAAACGCCCTGATCACATATGCACGTCACTTCTCGTGGTCATCCGTCTATTTTATCCGATAAGGGCAAGAAAGTTTTCGATCGAGACCGACCGGCCTTCACGCACACACATACACACACACATAACAGCAGCGGTGGTGGAAAGAGCTGAGGGAGAAGACATCGTACAGCACTCTTGATGCCCTAGATGTTTAGTAAAATGCCCCTGGCGGGACGATAGATCGGACCCCATGTCCACTTACGTGTTTTCCATGTTACAAGGGCGAACGAACGTGTTCGACGTTTTCCCGATATTTGAGAAACTACTTTCAGTAAAATATATATATGTATCTTAACGAGAGTTAAAAAAAATTATCCAAACTTTTCACTTAATGATTAATAATTCAAAAGGGTCCTGAAACATGGAAACCCGTACGAGGGCGCTTTGTCCGGTGCATTTGCACATGTGACAAATTAAAATAGAAGAACTTTATATTCTCACGTTTCTGCTACTAATGCACTCCAAAATTTATTTCGAATAATTTCCTAGAATACGAAACAGCGGTCATCCTTTTCCCATACATTTTGAGACGCGGATTTACCAACGAGGAAGCCACATAGAAAAGGAGGAAAACGAAAATTCCAAATCGAAATGAAACTCTGGCAGTTGTATCAGTGTAATGTGAGTTTGGGAACTGTCGTAAAAGTGAAGGGATGTAGGTGGTGCTCGTTAGCAAGGTGTTTAGGGTATTTGCAGGTATAGATGTTGGTAACTGCCTATCAGTTCTGATGGACTTAGAAATGGATGGGGCTGTTGAATAATTCGTTATCGTGTATACTAGATGAAAAAAATTGAAAATATCGAAAAGAAGTAAATCGAGGTGATTTGAAAGTAATGACTAGTTAGACCCACAGGACGTTATAAAATTTAAGTTAAGAAAATCTGTTGAAATAGGGCGAGAGCTTAAGGACGGCAGGACATTTGCATACATTAGAAAACCTAGAGCTCGCAGGCTAATTATGATACCTCAGAGACTACTGCGTAAGTCTGTCGTTATCCCGGATCAACACTACTGAGCCTGGTTAAATCACTACAAAACTTTACCTATCACTATATACATACACTAAAACTCCAACGCTAATGGTAACGCGTGTTCGATGGCCGGCTCGTGATGGATGGGGACGAGACGATTTAAAGCAACGTTTCTACTAATAATTTGTTTATCAAAGACAAGAGTGTGCACGTGACGTGCAATACAAAAACGCGCGAGTGATGAGTTAAAGTTTTGACGCGGCGGATGTCACAGAGAAAGAAGACGAAGACCGATTCGCCCTGAGTAGACGTGCCCGATTATCACATCCCATTACCTCCACTTTTCTATAATACTTCCCGCAAACTCGCATTTCTTTCCTTTTATACTTCAAACAGTGTGACATCGAGCATATTTTTCTACTTTTGACAACCGGTGCTGCTGCTGCTGCCTTCACGTTTATCAAGATTAAGTCAAACTCGGCTACTTTTAAATTTATTTCTTAATTTCGTCATTAGTTGTGAGGATAAAAACGGTTTGAGCGAGATATAAAATTGTACAAACGGTTTATTTGATTGTTTTACGTAAATTTCTTTCTGGTTTTGTACTTTGATGAATTTTAGAATTCCGTTTCGATTTTTATACCTAATTTATTTGGAACACACTGTGTAAAACTGTTCTAGTATCTTTTAACACCATCAACAAAATCATGACGCCTTGATAATTGAACTTACATCAATAAGTTTTGCTTTAAAAACCATTCACACCTGTGTGAGTTTTGATACAATCAGAGGACTTTGGATACTAAAGGACACAATAAACACATAGAATACAAAATGTAAGAACAATTTTCAATAAGGATATAGTCCCAGGACTATTGGCCTGTCAATTATAGTACAACTGATTAATAAAGAAACTTTTTACTGAAAACCCGCAAGCGCTTTAAAGGAGCTTTGTTTCAGACACCTACTAGTCATAAGCTTGTTAGTAAGATCTTTAACTATACATATCCGTTGTTTTGATCATTTCAGGTTAAACACTCAGATTCTTTGTTTATTTGTAGCTCACCAGATTATCTTTTTTAAGAAGAAACAAAACCGCAACACCTTATTAACATATTTCTGTTACTAAAAAGTCTAGAAACAAATATTGTACAAAATATACCAAGATTCAAAGAAGAAAAGAAAACTTGGCTCGATAAAGGAGAAGTAAACAGAAAAATGTCGAAGAAAGAGACATCATAAATGATAACAAAGGATTTTTAGACGAAAAGAGCAAATTTCTTATGCCAAACAATTATGTCAGTTATACTATTAAAGAAAAGTTCAACTTAAAATAAAATTATGACTAAAGCTGACGCTGCTTCGCTGTGGCTCGGCTGCTCTAAGCCAGTTGGATTCCCACTTCTTTTCCCTTTAACCTTTTTAGAAGTAAGTAGATGAATTGACTCAGTTACATGTATTCTTCACACGAACCACCTGTGGTGATCCATAATCGATCTTAGTATCTTATTGGAACAAGAAGTTCATTTCCAAACTATCATTCTACTCAAGGATGCTTGGCACGGAAATTACTTCTATCACAGGAACAATTCTCTTACAATTGAGCTTCGTGTTCATTAACCATTTTGTAAAATCTAATTAGTTATGCTCAAAAGCTAAGCTGACTTCGCCTCAAACTAGCCACCTGAGAAAGCCTAAGTTCAGGCTTCGTCGTTCGTTACCCTTCTCAGTCAGCTTATTTATTAATCGGATTGTTTGAGCGACTCGAAAATTATTTGGGCTTCGCTCCTACACAGGCCATCTTCAGTGGTTTGGTGCTCTGTTGACCATCTAATAAAATCTACAATAAGGCTTTGCCATTTTTTAACCTTCTCGAGGATACCATGCGTGAAATCTCAGCTAGCTTCTCTATTAAACAGGTTGTCTGAGACGCCTAAAAATCCATCTTTGCTCCCTATTAAGTTTGTCGGATGAGCTTTACTTGGAAGCCATTTCTAACTAATTGGAATTCGTTCTCAAACAGCTATAAATGTGTTATGCACATATCTAATTTGGTTTTGCTGTTAAACAGGTTGTCCAAGGTGGCTCAATGTTTGGCTTTACTCTCTATTAACCTTGTCAAAAAAGCATCACATAAACATTACGCGGTAACCCAAAATTGAATTTCGGACTCTATTGATCTCTTCGGAAAGTTCATACACAAAGACTAATCGGGCTTCCTTGTTACTGTCCTCCCATTGCAGTCGACAATCAAGTTTCGCTTTTCAGATACTTTCTTGAAACTATGCTGAGGTGTCCCAAGCTCTCACTTGACTTTCTGTTACCCATATCGAAAGAACTTTACAAGAAAACTTTTTTGGACACAAGAATTATTTAAGCTTCGTTTAGCAAAAAGCCCCTGCACTGCTGTAAGGTTCGCAATAGCAAAGTCCATGCACAAAAACTAAGCAAACTTTGTCTTCAAACAGGCTGAAGGTGCTAGGTAGCGAATCTAATCTGACTTCGCCATCAAACAGACCATCTGAGATGGTCCAAAGTAAGGGTTTTGTTCTCTATTAACCTTGTCGAAAGAGCTTTACACAAAAACTGTCTTGGTTCTGCCCTCCCACGAGCCATTTGCGGTGGTGCAAAATTGATTTTGAACTCTATGACCTTCTTGGGAAATATGTGCAAAAGTCACTTCCGGTGGCCGAAAGTCTGGTTTCGCCCAATTTCCAATTTTGGATCACCGCAAGCGGCCCCTGTGAGAGCAAAACCCAAATTAATTCTGTGTCTGAAGTAGTTTTTGGGTAAAGCTTCTTCGACTAAGTTATTAAAGACTAAAGCCAAACCTGAGTCATTTCAGATGGTCTGTTTGATGGCGAAGATAGATTTAATGCTGTACTAGAGAATTTTAATGAACGGCGAAAGTTAATGGAGTCTCTTTTCGGAGGGCAACCCAAACAATTTCTTTCAGAAGTTAACTAAAGTACGAAACTTGACAGTCGGTCAACCTACATGATATAACAATGAAGTCGAATTAGTATTTATGCACCAATTTCCCAAAAGGGCCAATAGTCCAAAATCAATTTTGAACCACCGCAAGTGGGTCGTGTCAGAATAAAGTCTAGATTGGTTTTGTGTCTGAAATAGCTACTGCATAAAGTTCTTTCAACTAAGTTAATAGAGAACAGAGCCGAACCTTAGGTCATTTCAGATAACCTGTTAGATTTCGTACTCTAGAAGCTTAATGAACAGCGAAGGTTAATAGAGTCATTTTTCAGAGCAAAGCCCAAATAATTTCTTTCAGAAGGTAACTGAAATACGAAACCTGACAGTTGGCCACTCTAAGTGACTTATAACGATAGAGTCTGTTTAGTTTTAACGAGTTCCCGAAAGGATCAATGCAGTCCCAAATTAAAACCTGACATTCGGCCAATCTACGTGATCTATAACGATGAAGTTCCGTTAGTTTTTATGCATAGATTTTCCGAAAGGGTCAATACAGTCCGAAATTCAATTCTGCACCACCGCAAGTGGCTCGTGTGAGAGCAAAGTTCAAATTGCTTTAGTGTCTGAAGTAGTTTCAGTGTAAAGCTCCTTCGACTAACATAAGTTATCCAAAAACATAGCGGAACCTCGGGTTATTTCAGATGGCCTATTTGATGGCAAAGACAGATTTGAATAGTGTGATGAACTAATTAGACTTCGTCCTCAAGTAGTAGGCCGTTCATTAGATTTTGCGAGGGTACTAGGAAGGGAATGTAACCGGACTTCGCTATCAAACAGGCCACCTAAGATGGTCCAAGGTACGGGTTTGTTCTCTATTAACCTTGTCAAGCGAGCTTTACACAAAAACTTCAGATACAAAAACTATTTGGACTCTGCTCTCCCACGAGCCATTTGCGGTAGTGCAAAATTAAATTTTAAACTCTATTGATCCTTTCGGAAAATCTAAAAACCAATGGGACTACGTCGTTACGGATCACCTGCAGTGGACCACAGTCAGTGTTCGCTCTCCAATTACTTTTTTGAAGTATTTGAGCTTTGCATTCAAACAGATCCTGAGGTGGCGCAAGGCTCAGATTCCATTAACCTTCGCCGTTCACTAAACTTCCCGAGTACGAGATCTATCTGTCTTCGCCACCAAAAAGGCAGTCTCAAATTTCCCAAGGTTTAGATTTGCTTGCTGTTAACTTAGTCGAAGGAGCTTTACACAAAAACTATTTCAGATCTCAAGAACATTTTGAGCTTTGTTCTAACACGAGCCGCTTGCGGTGGTCTGAAATTTAATTTTAAACAGTATTGGTCTTTTCGGCAAAAAGAAACAATCGAATTTCGTCGTTACAGGTCACTTGCAGTGGCTGACA
The DNA here is from genome assembly GCA_011009095.1 of Ignelater luminosus. Lineage (NCBI taxonomy): Eukaryota > Metazoa > Arthropoda > Insecta > Coleoptera > Elateridae > Ignelater > Ignelater luminosus. Next base: position 441,973 of record VTPC01090027.1, read on the forward strand.
GTCAGATTTCACCCTTTAATTAAATTCTTGAATTATTTGAGCGGCGATTTCAAACAACTTTTGAGGTGGCGCAAGGCTTCGCTTTCAAAAAAAACTTCATTAACCTTTGCGGTTAATTAGATTTTTTCGAATAAATACGGGATCGAAATAAGGCATCCAAGGTGACCCAAGAGGTGAGTTGGTTCTCTATTAACGTAGTCAAAGAAGCTTTATGCAGAAACTATTTAGACACAATAAAAACAATTTGGACTTCGCTCTGACCTTTCGGGAAACCTATGCATTTAAACAAATCGGATTTTGTCTCGCATACCTCTTAAGGCGGCCCACTGCCAGGCTTCATTCTGCAGTTATCTTCTTAGAGAAATTATTTGGGCTTCCCTCTCAAAAGAGATTCCATTAACCTTTGTCTTTCATTAAACTTTTCGAGTGCGGAATTTACTCTGGCTTCACCCTCAAACAGGCTGTTCGAGGTGACTCAAGATTCTGTTTCGTTCTCTATTCATTAACTTAAACAAAAGAGCACAGAAGCTGCTTCAGACACAAAAACTATATTGGCTTCGCCCTCAAACGAGCCATCTGCAGCGACACAAGATTAAATTCGGACTCTATTGACCTTCTCGGGATATCTATGTTCAAAGACTAATCGGATTTTGTTCATAGACAGGCCACCTGCGGTGGCTAATAGTCAGACTTCGTCCTTCATTAACTAAATATATCAAAGGTGCTACACACAGAATGTAATCTGATTTTGCTACGAAACAAACCACCTAAAGTGGGCTACAACTAAGACTTTATTAGCCTTCACTGGAAGTTTGTGCAAAAATCTAAGGTGGGCCAAAAATGAAGTTTGCCCACTGTTAGGCTTGTCAAAGAAGTTTTACTTGGAAACTACTTCAAGCATAAAAAATATTTGGGCTTCGCCTTCACACAATCACACACGGTAGCCCACGGCCGAACTTCGCATTCCATTAAACTTCTTGAGAGGTCTATGTGCAAGACTTTGCCCTTCAATAACCTTCTTGAGGATGCTATTTACGAAATCTAATCTGGTTGTTGCCGTCAGGCTACCTGCGGTAGCCCAAAGGCAAAAATTAGACTGCTCGTGTAATCTATGCACAGAGCTAATGGGATTTAGTTCTCAAATAGACCCATTTGTGGTGCTGATAGTCAGGTTTTGTTTATAACCTTCTCGAGGAAGCTACGCATGAAAGTTAATCAGGCTTTGTCTTTACTTTCGAATCAAATTTCACACTAAACACATCACTATCATTAAGTTTCGCCCTTCATCCATTTTCTCGAAATAACTTATCAACTTGTAGTTATTTATTAATTGCAATATGATTAGCAGCTGGTTTTATTTTTGTTTCGTAAAATACAATTACAAATCGTGTAATTTCAAGTACAAGTTTGACAGTTTGTTTATAACTGTTTGACATAAAACTGGAATAACTAAATGTTCTTAAACCAGTCAGAGACCAAGAAGTTTATTATTCTCGAAATGAGCACAATTCTATTTCCAGAAGTTAGCATTACTTAGATTATTGAGACACCACACAGCCTTTTAATTTGAAACGACCGATCAGCCAAGATAAGGCGTTTTCAAATTCGCCACGTTGTAATTAATGTGATAACATGTTACAATGCCCCATGCTGCACTAAGATTAGAAATTAAGGCAGTTTCAATAGATTAGTGACTTTTTTAATTATTAATTTTGAAAACTACAAAACAATAAAAGTAATTCTAGCTTGCTTTATTTTATGGCGAGATCACACGCTTACGAAGAGTTGTTAATGACAAAAAGTATTTAAAAAAAAAGAATAGTTTTTAATGAAGGAAGCATGGATAAATTAATCTAAAATACTATATAAAAAAATGGAAATTTTAATTAATCAATTAATTAATTAATGTAACTATATTCTATCCACTATACACAAATATACATAATAATCAACTAAAACTGCAATTGAAGCAACAACTGTTAAGGGAAGGTAATGAAGGCATTCCACCCCGAGCAATGTCAGCAACAGTTCACTCCTCGGTTCGACCAACCTGTCAAACCCTGCCAAAGGCTACATTCTGTTATCCTTTTCGAAGTAGATATATTCAAGAAGGGTCAGACTATTGCATATCACCGTCTGTAACACTAATTCCCTGCAATCTCTTTAACTGCAACGGCTTGAAACACCTAACAAAATAAACCATAAGTATTACTAATGTTGAAGATTTAATTTTTAACTAACAACTTTTGCTTTGAAATTCTGATTAAAAGCCGTACATTAACGTGAATACGCGGCGCAAACAAGAAACCAAATTTGCTTCATTTAAAAAAAGGCCCAAAGTGGTAAAATAATCTTTTTTGCGTAATTATTCCTGCCCGTCGTGCTATTAATTAAATTAATTAAACTTAAAGTGGTTCTACCTTATGCATGACATGCTGGATAAATCTTCGCATCACCAGGTTATCAGCGTGAGTACATGTTAACCAATGTTAACATATCCGCGACATGCCCTAAATTAAATTAAATGAGATTTTGATCCACCTACCTATCTTGTTTCTGTCAGATGATTTGTGTTTTTGATGTCTATTTAATCAGTTTCTGGAAGAGGGGAACGATCGAGCATACTTTCTACAAATTAAGACAGCTCGTAACATCTCTCTTGCTCTCTCTCATTCGTTCGTCAGGCTTTTTAACTTTAGGAATTTACAAAATTTCTGTTTCTGTTTGTATGATACAGTACTCTTTTTAGTATTAACCGATCGTTAAAATTGCGCTGCATAAAGAAAACGCTAAACCTTTTTTTAACACAGGTTACCTCTTTCTTCAGATTAACTAACTTGATTATGTTGTTTTTGTCTATCTGATTATTCTAACCTATCTTACTATATTAAGTTATATTAACAAAAGGATATGTGCACTAACTTTTCAATTTCAAAGAATGAGTTTGGGAAAGTTGCAATAATTACAGTTCCAATATGGTTGTTGTAAGGTTGAAGGATGGTGAAAGTTGACATAGGGAACTTCAAGAATATTTACAAAGTGAAAATGTCTTCGAGACAAATCGAATTTTTAACGAAGATATATTAGTAGCAATTTTGTATTCAATTTTATCTGAAATACACTGTGTGTATATATATGTCGAAGGAGAAATTCTATGGCAATGCTGGGAATTTAACTGATAGTCTTACAAAGCAAGGCATTACAATAGTAATTGAAGATTGAATGCAAAAGTAGTATTAAAAGGGGTAACGGGTGAATAGAGGAAAGCAATAATAATAAACTAGAACTCATGAGCTTTTAGACGTTTTAAATTTGTTGTGGATAATTGAAGTCGAACTTTGTATATTTCTAGCAGTGTACATACAGTTTGTCTTAGGCTACTAGGAACATAGCCGCTATTGTTGTATACGTATCCAAGGTTATGAAACAATCGTACAAAGCTCGTACTGTAAAAAACCATAGAAACCAACTAAGAATTAAAGAAACTCGTATTAAAAGCATTTTAATAATCTGAGATCATTTAATAACTGCAAAATACAAAAAATAAGTATTTACAATAAAACAAACCTTTCAGTAATCCTAAATTATTTAACTCTCCCAAAAATACGAATATTTATAATTAACGTTCAAATAAGACACCTGCCTAAGGCAAACAATAGCCCAGACAATCGTAAAATCCTTGTCTAACATTTCTTAATGTGATAGAAAGAGTGACAGAGTTAATAGCTTGGATAATTTTTTCTCTGAGCTTTTCCAACGCATGCGCTCTCGTTTCTTCTTGGCGATAAATAACATTTTTATTATGCCCCCATAAAAGAAGTCATTTACCAATAAACCAGGCGACCTTGGCGGCCAGCTGATTCTTCTTCTATGACTTGTTAAGCGGTTAGGAAAAGTATTACTTAAAAATTTCTGTACATCCGCAGTTTTATGAGCGGAGCTATCTCTATAACCGTTTTGCAGTAATCCATTCTTTTCATTTGATCTTCAGGAAATATTTGTTGAGTTTTCTCAATTTTGAAACATTTATAATTGTTTTCTTTCAAAATCTTGCAAACAGTATCTTTGCTAATGTCTAAAACCTCACCAACTTGCCTAATTGCAGCACATACAGTTACCTGCTACGTTTTGTCACGAACAGTTCTATTTTTATGAAGTTTTGGTGAAACGCACCCAAACCTTTCAAAATTCAAAATTATTTTGCCAATGGTTGTAACCGACGACGGTTAACGAATAAATTGGTTATGTCAGGATAAGAATTTCCCAAATAATGCTATTTTACAACTTGTAGTTTTTCTGGAATTCAATAAACATCCATTTTTCTTGAAAAATCAAATAAAAAATTTAATAACAACCATAATACAAGCATAGATAGTAACAAAATCAAACTGTCAAAATTTTCAGATTGACATATCCTCATGACATTAGTCTTTTTTAATGTAGTCAAGGGTACCTACTAGTTTTGTAATTTTTATTAAAACAATCATATTAAAATAGCAAGTTTGCGTTACCTAGACTACGTAAGACAAGGCAAGCTATATTTTGTTTATTTTTAGTGCTTTTATTGTTAACAATTAGTCCATAACCTTGGATACATATGCAACAATAGCGGCTATATTCCTAGTAGCCTAAGACAAACTGTATATATTTACATACAAGCAACAAAGCAAATACGTTATTGTAAGAATTACGAGGGCGGTTCAGTAAGTACCCGTGTTTGACGACAGAAGGCGTTCCTGAGGAAAGTTGGTGTTATCATCGTGTGCTGCCATCTATCAAACGACGGTATAACAAATTGCAGACTGATTGATAGGTTAGTTTGGATTTGACAGCCATTTGAGTAAGACGTGTTTCGTGATTTTAGCTAAGATGGAAAAAGAGCAGTATCGTTCGGTAATTCGCTTTCTGTTTTTGGATGGGAAAAAATGCGAGGAGATAAAAGCAAAGTTGGATGCTGTTTATGGGGACACTTCGCCATCTATGACCACAGTTAGATATTGGTTCAACGAATTTAAACGTGGGCGAACATCCGTTTTTGATGAGGAGCGACCAGGACGCCCGGCAGACGTGGTTACCGAGGAAATCATTCAAAAAGTCCACGACATGATTCTCGCTGATCGACGAACGAAAGTGCGTGAAGTAGCAGAGGCCGTAGGTGTGTGTCGACCGGAACGGCAATTAATATTTTACATGATAAGTTGGCGATGAAAAAATTGTCGGCGCGATGGGTGCCGCGATTGCTAACGGTGGACAACAAGCGGATGCGGCTGTTAACTTCGAAGCAGTGTTTGGAGCAATTTAAGCGAATTCCGAAGGAGTTTTTGCGTCGAGTTGTCACCGTTGATGAAACCTGGATTCATAATTACACACCAGAAACTAAGCAACAATCAAAACAATGGATTTCTCCCGGTGAATCTGCTCCAAAGAAGGCGAAGATGGTTCCATCGGCCGGAAAGGTCATGGCGACGATTTTTTGGGATGCGAACGGCGTCATCCTCATGGATTTTTTAGAAAAAGGAAGAACGATCACTGGACAATACTACAGTGAGTTATTAGACAGCTTCGACAAAAAATTGAAGGAGACACGGCCGCATTTGGCGAAAAAGAAGGTGCTGTTTCACCACGATAACGCACCAGCACATTCATCCGGAGTTGTCGCCGCCAAACTGCATGAATTGCGTTATGAATTGCTGCCGCACCCCCCGTATTCACCCGATCTGGCTCCCTGCGACTTTTTCTTGTTTCCTAACATGAAGAAATGGCTCGCGAGAAAAAAATTTAGCTCAAACGAGGAAGTCATCGCCGAGATAGAGGCGTATTTTGGAGAGTTCGACAAATCCTATTTTTTGGAGGGGTTAGAAAAATGGCAGGAACGTTGGGAGAAGTGTATATTTCTAAAAGGAGACTATGTTGAAAAATAAAAAAAAAATTGTGTCTTAATTTCTAACACGGGTACTTACTGAACCGCCCTCGTATTACCGTTTTTACGACCACTTGAGTTTACGAGAAAGCTTTTCTGTGTAAATAAACGTGTCGGCACATTCAGAATTTTAAAGTTCGTCGGGTTGAAAATACCATAATCGAAACACTGTAGCTGATTTATTGATAATTCAAAGAAGCGCTTGTACTCGGAAAAAGAAATCATTAAACTTTGTGCAATTATACAAGTTGATTGATAAGATTAAATCTGACAGTGGTAACAGCTACCTGTTTCGAGTTCGTTTGTTAATATCAGACAATTTGCATTATCTAATTAGCATCATTATTACTTGACTCTCAAGAAAAACACTTCAAATTGTATTGGTTTTAAGTAAGTCAGCAAGCACTGAACTTATGCCAGGGGAAACTTTCGTACTGACAACAAGGATCTACTGCCTTCTAGGTGGCTGTATCAAAGCGATTTCTGCAAGTATTGCATTCTTCTAATAAAATAAAACCTTGAAATCTTGACTGTCACGGTGAATTCAGAAAAGAAAGAAAAAAGCAGTACGATCTTCAGGTTTTCGTCTATATACCGAAGAGAGGAGGATCCTCAGAGTTGGTGTACCCAAAAACATGGCCACTCATCAAGATCCTACTAGTATCTAGGACCTAAATCAGAAACCTACAAAGCAGAAGATTAAAAAATGATTTCAAACTGTATAAAGTTGCAAGGTGTAACCATAGAGCTCCCTGAGGGAAGGCTGAGTAAAGTAGGATACAAAATCTACCAAGGGTTAACTCAATTAATGTTTAAGGTTACTAGGAAACAGAAGCCAGCAGTTGGTATCTAGAGAATCCTAGCAAAAACTTATGTAGACCTTGGAATATTTCAGAAATACTAACCTTGAAAATAAAAATAGCGCTTGACCCGAATAACACCTACAGGGCACGTAGACGTCATCGTCGTCTTTCTCGTAGTTCATTCCTGAAGTGACCGTTATAAAACTTGTTTATCTTCAACTTCATTTAGATAGTTACTGGTGCGAAATGTCGCCAGAGACCGCGAGCTGCAAAGAGCCAAGAATCTACTTCGCCAAGGCACATTACTCCAGCATCCAGGCAGCCAGGTAAAGGCAAATATAAATATGGAAATCCACAACTGCAGTCTACTGCAAACAACCGTCATCCTAAGATACAAATTCTTCAAGAGCCTGCGAGACATCGTAGACTTTACCTACCGATGCACCCATTTAGGGATGAAAGAACAAGCCGCAGCCCATTACAAAACCGACAGAAGTAACGCACGAATTTCAAGAAACCCCGCAGCTGAGATTCCGCCGTGTACTCGTGTACTCCGCAAGTCTCCAACTAAGGACCAAAATCATCGTCCACCCATATAGCTAGACACAAGATTCGACCCTGAAAGGACGCTGCTTCCGGTAACTCTTCTGTAGGTATTCTAAAAGAAAAAGAAGAAAACGAACAAGGAGGTGAAACAAATGACATCATCAAACTTCCGTCTATGAAGAAGAAGAATATTCTTATATAAGTCCAGGTGTTGCATCAGTTTTAGCCGTCTCAACAAGCAGACGTGCGATGAAGTGACACCGCTCCCCATAATCCAAAAACACTCTTTCGGACTGTTTGTTTTAACAATTTTACGTCTTAAAAGAACGCCAGCCATGTTTTGAAGAATGACGACCCAAGAATTCTACCTGCACGAGCTCACCATCGTTTACCTGTATGATGTCGTCTATTCCAAAAATCACCAGGAGCACCTACAAGACTTCCGTCTGGAATTAGAGAGGCTCCAGATAAGTATATGGGCTACAATGCAACCCCAAGATGAACCTCTTCAAAGTTAGCGAGAACGTCATTAAAATCGACTGCAACAACAGCATCGCCAACAAATCGAGAACACAACGTTGCTCGAGAACAAGAAAGAACTTCATTTCAAACTTTGCGCGCCTTACAGTTTTCCTACAAACCTGCTAGTTACTAAGAAGAGATGACTCTGAGGAACTTCGGAACTCGCCATCTTAGAAGAAGTCAAGAGTTCTCTGGCCATCACATCCCCTGGACTCTCAGTAGACGTCTGTTCTGCAAACGGACATGATAAGCATAGGCAAAAAGACAATCCTTTATCAACCAGCGGTCACCAGGCCTTATCTCGAAAACTGCTTTTGTCGAGCACCAACGCAACAGCTGTCGACGCCGCCTCAACAACTAGTACCAGCCCTATGCCGCGTAATTAAGTGCAAAAAAACGCGAAAAAGACTATCAGTGAAAAGTAATGAGTACGTGAAGCCTGATAACGAGCATTGTTTCTTTAGTGTTAAGTCACTTTTAGCCAACACCTTGATTTCCTTTCATATGTTACCTACATTATGTTTGTTTCTGTAAAATTTTGATTTGGCAAAAACAAGAAAATTCAAAGTATTGATGGCTCGATCGCTAAGACGTAGGCGATTGCTACCAGAAGTCACGAGCTGCAAAGAATTGCAAGTCAATCTTGCCAGAATATGACAGCCTAGCAGCCAGTCAACCAGAGACGGGTATCGCTACTCTGACAGTTTATTTATTAAATATGAGAGACCTGACAAGACTTGCAAGAATGTCTTTTATTGCAACTACTACCGCCCTAGAAATCCAAGTATTGTACAGTAAGCAAATAACATGGAGCCTGCCTTCACTTGATGCCCATAATTCACGGAGACCAAGGTCCTTCTGAGTCTTAGCAGAGGCGTAACAAGACGAACACAGCCGTTGCAAAAAAAAGTGCAGTAATAATGATAAAAAAAGTGAAGACGACTCGATAGTTGAAGAGTGAGATGTTAGAGTGTTTTGTTGATGTTGGAGATGATGATGGCTGGTAATACGAAGATGATGAGCTTTTGGAATGGATACGTGGAGATAACAAGATGATGATTGCGTACGAATGGTTGGATAGTTCACGTGTTGAGAATGAAGAATATAAAAAAGTTGATGGTGGTGATAATGGCTGAACTAACATATGATGTTGTTAGTAAACGGTGACGCGGGAGTTATAGATGAACAGCTGAATGGGAAAAACGATTTTCTTCTCGCCACACAACGTAGACTTCCGCTGAGTCACTAGTGATAGAACCTAACTCACAACCAGACATATGTGACTCCGATATACAGGGAATTGGAAAGCTGGATGCAAGAACGATCCACAATAGAAGAGTTCCAAACTTCGGAATAATGGTAAACTGACCTTATCCAACACAACAGCACTCACCGCTGACACCTAGCAACTAGTCCAGCACGTTTGGGGCAAAGAAAGGCGAATTCGCTCTACTTTCATCTAATCTGTTAAGGGCAAGCTTAGTAACAGGATACTTAGCCACTATTTAGAACCGGTCGAAAATTGCTTTTATACCAAAACCTGAAAGATTGCTTACAGACAAGAGCATTCAGTGAAGAAAATTAAAGAAAATAGAGGAATTCAGATCTACCAACGTATTATCTTTTATGCCAAAGCTGACGACTTAAAGAAACGTTGAGGGGAAAGTCTTTGGATAGAGAATCTGTTAGATCGAAGTCAACATGAGTATCAAACTTGAAAATCATACAAGTCCATTTTTCATTACCCAGTTGGAAGTATGGAAACGTTATAAATAATCGACAAATGGCTTTGAGAGCTTTTTTTTAACATTAAGAGAGGCTTTGACCATACTGGAGACTTAAGTGTAAGTCCGAAATACAGCACTGATGGCTTTCATCAGAGGGAGAAGATTCAACAGACTAAAAGTCTCAAGCTTCTTAGACAAGAAGCTGCCAAAAAGCTAAATATTTAGATGCTAAGCTGATCTGGAATTGGTTCGAGATCATTCTAACAAGATTAACCTAATTAATTACTAATTAGAATTAAATTAATGTGGTTTAGATATGAAATAAACCGGTCATAATAACCAATGATTGCAATACGAAATTAAGTAAGAATTTCCGGCATTGCGTCCTTATCACATTTCCGTTTTTCACTTGCTATAAGTTTTTGCTTTGTTATGTTTTTAATTTTCTAGTAATTAATAAATTTATTCCTAATAAAATGCGACATCCCTTTAAAAGGGAAAGTAACATAATGCGTCAGCAAAATCACATTTGACTGAAACTGGTGTTTGATCACTTACAAAATAGCTTCGACAATATTTTCCAAATAGCTACCTACTAATTCTTTTCAATAAACGGCATGTCGTGTATTAGAAAAAATAAAAAAGGAAATGGCCATAAAACATCTAAACTATCATCTAATAGAGGCAACAGACATTATTATGTAGTTATTATAATAATAAATCTCGAATTCTACAGCTAAAAGAGAATAATGCGCTTCGCAAAACATTTGACCTTCCCCTTCACGTTATCCCGTCTTATGTGGAGCTTTATCCGGACTTTATCCGGACTTTCCCCGGAATCGGCCATAAATTTAACGCACCCCGCATCTTTCTCAGATTTTTAAGTATATTTGTAAGCGAACAACTCGATTTCCGGAGTAAAATATTACCAGAAAAAGAAAAAAGAATGTATTTTGGGAAAATTAAATAAAATTAAAATTCCAATACGATTGATAACTTATTTGCTTATCCCTAAATAAAGTCAACAGTTAAAAGGAAAACTCTGCTTCTGTTTTAGTCGTTATTAGTTAATAAATATATCCCCATTTTCTGGAATTCATTGGAGTAATTTAGTTCGGGTATTTTAATTTTCATTTTCTCATAGCGCTTTCTTCTCTTACTCGCGATGATTGTTAATTAATTAATAAGTTAAAAGTGGAAGGGTTGCTGTTCTTTACGGTTAGTCGGTGCAATTTGCTAACATTATTAAGAGAAACGAAGCCGAGGCCCTCGCAAATATGTCCGAGATTCCGGCGCACTTTATGGTTTTCGCCCAGATTTCATTAGAGCTTTCCCTTCCGTCAGAAATGCACTTTGCTTGCCAAATACTAATTATCCACCACTTCTGTGCATGCCATTTTGAATTTTAAACTTCTCGAGACATGATAGCCAGAATGAAAGTAAATGTTTGAGGTGGAATTAAATCTTTATTCCTATTATGCTTACCTTCTTGAGGTGGTTAAAAGGAGAAATTTTTTACTTAATGGGATCGTTTCGAATGGTAAAACTCGATTCTTCGCACCTGTTTCTATAATATTTTAAATTTCCAACTTTCCAAATTATCCCCAACAATAGTCTTCTAATAATAACACTTCAGGTAGTCAAATAGGTATTACGTTACAACTCAAATCTGGCACTTTGAATGCCGAAATTACGTTACGGACAACATAACAACCCCTTCTTATAATTAATGAATGACCCCGCTAGGACATCAGAGGGTTTACACTTGCAAAAATTTCAACTGCTTCCTGAAACGCGATAATTATGAGGCGATCTTCCATCCTTTTTCAAGCATCGCCTTCGCACTACTTACAACAGAAACAGCCGACGTTTTACGGAACGGAAATGGAAATTTATGCAAGGACCTCTGCTGTACGCACCCTTTGAATTTAGCTATTGCAATGCCGGCTATGTGTATAAGAAAGGCGCCCCACGAAACCCCTCCTTTATGTGTGGGTGCACAATAGGAAATGGTCTCGCAATCTAGGGCATCTTATAAGAAATTACAACACAATGAATATATAACCTCAAACAGGAATATATAAAGAGTAAGTAACGTGTTAGGGTGTAAAGTCCCTTCGAAGATTTTTGTTTTCATCATTTTTCAACTTTTAAGTTACTTTGTGAGATATTTAAAAATACTTTAATACTATCTTTATAAACAAGTACAAGATGTCATTTGTAACAGTGATGATAAACAGAAAACTTTAAAGCCAATTTGTATTCTAAGTATCATTTTTATTTAAATCTTTGTTGTTCCATAAAAACCGTATATAAAAAGGCTTCAGAGATATTTAAAGAAAGCTTTTTTTTACAAACTTGCTTTTCAACGTTTTCAGTTTTTCACCTAGGGTATGGACAAGAAAGTATTACAGAGTTCAAAATATATAAATTTCATATATTATATTGCAGACAGTAATGATTAGATGAGAACATTTTTTTTGCTGGCATGTAGAAGTTGGAAAACATGGATTTAACGTAAATGTAGCAACGGCTATCCACAGTACTGAGAGGTCGTGGTTCATTAACTTGATAGCCCAGAAGCTACTTCCTATACAATTCAAAAACCACAATTGGCCTTAAAGCAACATTTTCTTCTTCATATACTATAACCCTTATAGCAATTGGGAAAAATTTATAAATCTTATATTATAAACATAAAATCTGTTTGTGTCGGTTAAACGTTCCTTACTGGAAATACGTACGTACTATTTGGATATCCGAAAGCGTAAAAACTATTTACCGATGCATTCTAAAGTTGGCCACCTGTATGTTTAGATAGATAATTTATAGTAACAGTTTATATTTCATCTTCGTAATAAAAGAAAAATGGGAATATCGTAGTAGAACTTGATCATCACGTACGTAACCTAGAAAATTTTAGCACGAACAACTTACGGTGACCCGCGGTCGAAATTCGCACTCATTTAAACTTATCTGAAAATCTTCGCCTTTCCTTAACGATATCGAAAGCGCTATAAACAAAATCTAGTCTGGTCTCGCCATCCAACAAGTCACCTGAAACAGCCTAAGGTCCGGCGTTGCTCTTTATTAATTCTACCGAAAGAGTTTTACATGGAAGATGTAAGAGCTTCACTATTAAATGAGCCACCAGTAGTAACCAACAGACGGGTTTCGCCCGCCATTAATCTTCTAGGAAAATCTGCACAAATCGCACTTCATCTTTAAATGGACTTCACCTCTCATTAACCTTCTCGAAACTGCTACGCGCGGAATTTAATCTGGCTTCACTATCAAATAAGTCAACCAAAGTGGTGCAAGGTTCTACTTTGCTCTTCATTAACCTTGTTAATTAAACTTTACACGGAATTTCAGAAATAGACATTACTTGGGTTTCACTTTCAAACGCGCCGTCTACGGTGTCCCAAAGTCAAACTTCGGATTATATTTACCTTCTAGGAAAATCTACGTACAAAAACTACTTAGACTTTGTCGTCCCAGGCCACTTACATACCTTGACCTACAGTCAGGTTTCTCCCTTTAATTACTTTCTTAAAGAAATAGTTTGGACTTTGCTTTCAAGAGAAACTCCACTAACCTTCGCCGTTGATTAAACTATTCAACTACGGAATCTAATCTGACTTTGCCATCCAACGGGACATCCAAGGTGCTCAAGGTTCGGTTTTGTTCTGTATTAACTTAGTTTTAGAAAAAAAGCGCAGAAGCTACTTCAAGCACAAAGACAATTTGGGTCTCGCTCTAACACAAACCACATCGATTTCGAACTCTGTTGACCCTTTCGGGACATCTATCCACTGACACTAATCGGACTTTGTCGTTACAGACCACCGACTGTTAGGTTTCGTTCAAGGTTCGGTTTTGTTCTCTATTAACTTAGTTTTTAAAAAAAAGTGCAGAAGCTATTTCAGGCACAAAAACAATTTGGGTCTTGCTCTGACACAAACCACATCGATTTCGGACTCTACTGGCCCTTTTGGGAATGTATGTAGTGAAACTAATTGGACTTTAGTTACCTTCTTAAAGAGACTATTTTAGCCTCGCTCTCTAGAGATTCCATTAGCCTTCGCCGTTCATTAAACCTCTCGAGTGCGGAATTTAATCTGGCTTCGCCATCAAACAGGCTGTCGGAGCTAACCCAAGGTTCGGTTTTCTTCTCTTGTTGAATGTTCCTGAGTCCGGCTCTGGTCCTAGTTGTAGTGGCAACACACACCAAGGCGAGTCTGGTTGGAACCAACGACCCCACTACGCTCCCTCTCGAACAGCAGCAGCCAAGGGGTGAAGACGTCCGCTCAACACAATCATTAAATTTGGTTATTTTCAATATTATTTTATGTAAATACTTTCAATAAATCTTTATGAGAATTACTAACATCTCTATTAACTAAGTTAAAAGGAAACAAAGAAGCTACTTCAAACACAAAAACAATTTGGGCTTCGCTCTGACACAAGGCACATCGATTTCACACTCTGCTGATCCTCACCTGTATGAAAAAAATGGTGGGTGAAAGTTTTGAAGACGTAATGTTAAAACGAAAGAACAAGGTGGTTACCCTTGCCCCAGTCACCAATACTATAAAATTTGGAGTCAAGAAAGTTACATTCGATCCACTAATTCTCTTCCAACGCGTGTGCATTGCCAAGCAGTCTGATGATGATCTACGAGAATTATTCAAATTTGAACTTGCACACTTTTCAATGGCTCTCTTTACTGAATAAGATATGCGCAAGGGTACAAAGTCTGTGTGATATTCGGCATTCACTCCTATACAGAAAGAAGTCAACTTTGGAAGTAGAACATGTAAAGTAATTGATGGTGGACACCTTCTACACAAGGTTGTGTGGAGTAAAACTAGTTTGATTCCTAAGCTTCTTTATAATTTTCCCTGCTACTACATGCAGTAATCAGAAACGACTAAAGTTTCAAGCAAAGTGGCTTGATAGATGGCCTTGGCTAGCCTATTCTAAAAGGGAAGACGAAGTTTATTGCAACATATGCGTTTTGTTTTGTCACGATGAGGTTGGAAAAGGTACTCATGAAAACATAGGAGCATCTGTAACATGTGCGTTCAAGAAATGGAAGCATGCACTAGAGAAATTAGAGAAACACAATACATCGAAATATCATCGTGACTCTAAAGAGTATGCTGACAATTTTCTAATCAAATCAGGAAGTGTACTTGATGTTGCATCACAGATTGACTGTCAACGTAAAAAGGATCGCGAAAAGAATCGGGCTGTTCTGGGACGGATCGTAGAAACAATTTGATTTTGCGGAGAACAAGACCTTCCTCTTAGGGATGATGATGATAGTGGGCCGATAAGCTTAGACAAGCTGACTAAGAAAGGTGGAAAATTTCGTGCCTTATTAAAGTTCAGGGCAAATGCGGACAATGAGACTTTAAAAAACACATAATATCAAGTAAAAGAAACGTAACATATTTCAAAATGAGGTAATACACATAGCAGCAACTTTAATTCAGAAAGAGTTAGTCAAGAAAATAAAAGAAGCTGGAGGCTTTAGTATTTTGGTAGATGAAACAATTGACGCATCTGCAGTTGAACAAATGTCTTTTTGAGTAAGATATGTAGGTACAGAAAATTCAAAGTCAACTCCGACTTTTTGGCCTTTGTGCCTGTTCACGACCAATCAGCTGAAAGTCTATCAACACTGATTCCTGCAAAGTCCATCTCACAATTTAGTACCAGCTGTAAAGCATGCAAATGATGTCCTCTCTTCATTGCAGAATATAAAAGACAATGCTAAATCTGTTTTTAATGACATATTTGTTTGCGCATCCATATTGTTTAAAGAACTGTTTGACTGTGAACTAAGAGTTTCAAGAGTTACTGGCAGACAAACTCAGTGCTCAAATCCGCAAACGAATTTCGTCGAGGACTATTAAAGAATATCAGTTTTTGTTCAGTGTACCGACCAACAAATTACAAATTTAAAAGATAGGTTCACGGAGAATGAAAATTTCCTTTCAGCTTTTCAAGTGTTTTTACCAGGATTTGCTTCACCCGAAAAAGCAGTATTGCTAGAAAACTTACCACTCTATTATTCCCATAAATGCCCAGTTACGGTGGTACAGACTGAATATTGTTTCGTGCAAAAAAGTCTCGTCAATGGGACCAAATACTGACGTTCTCACAGTACTAGAAAATTGTAACAAGGCTTTTCTCCAAATATACACAATCTTCTCACAATTTTGGCGACAACAACCAGTGTACAGCGCTCGTTCTCCACGATGAAAAGGGTTAAGTCTGTTTGGATTTTAAGAATAACTTTATTTATATTTTATTTTACAGAACATGTAATGTCTATTTGTTATTTTTATATTCTGCTCCTTTTGTTATTATTTATTTATGACTACTAGATCTACCTAACAAAGTCTTTACCAAGAAACAAGGTGGGGAATAAGAGACTAAGTTTCTTAGCTCTTTTGTCTATCCATTGGGATATAAAAGTAAGCTGTGATCTAGTGTGTGTATGACTGTGTATAAAATGCCGTCTGATTAGTTTACGTCACTAAATAATCAGTAGTAATAAAAGTACATAAATAGCGTTGCACTTTGACTAGTCAGCTCTCGGAAATTAAGAAGATAGGACACCCCTCCCGAACAAAATTCCTGACTACGTGCCTGCGCATCAAGTAGGAAATCAATTCCATATAAATATTTCAGGCCCTTTGTGAAATTTTTGCAACTATAAAAGAAATTTCTATACATCAATGTTGATATTGGGAGATTTCAGTACAATTTGTTTTTACTCGAAAACGGCGCATGCAAAGAAAGAATGCAGTAAGGTATCCAGAAGTCAGAGTGCGATTCAAGAGATGACAAAAAAAATGAGAAATAATATAAGAAAATAAACACATCCTTGCTATATCAACAATGACGAATTCTAAGATTATGATAATAAAATCTCAACTCATAAATGTTAAACGAGAATTTGTTGAATTAAAGAATTAAGTTGCCAATTTACCAACTTAGTCAATAATAAATTTATCAATAATGCTAGATTGGACAGCAAACCAATAGAGTTCCAAGAGTTCAAACTTCAATTGCAGTTGCATGCGGATTAATTTAAAGTCTACAAGACTTAGATTAACGAAATAGAGGAAAAAAACCTTAAATCGTTTGAGAAATAATTGAATGGAATAACGGAATAAGTGAGTCTGAATCTGGAAATCGCAGTAGACGGCGACTTCCATTACTTCAAATAATTAAACGTTTAAAACGGAGTATTGTGTATTTATCAGCGCCAAACAGACATTTTCTCTTTAGACCACCTTCTGAACGTCTTGCAAATTAAAATGACTTATTACGAGGAGGATAAAAAACACGACAAAACCGCGCGTCTAAGAAAGTGGGGGTCGTTATGTAAAAACGGCCCGTATAAACGGCACAATACTAAATCTAATTTATTAGTGCGAAGAAACGTAAAGCGCCATCACGAGAGAGAGCAGAAGAAGGAAGGGTTGGTTGCTGTGAAAGAGCACATTCTAAACACACAACACGTTCTCTCAGCCCCAAAGACACAACAAAACTTAATATTTTAAAATGCTTTTCAATTTTTGTCAGCTTTAGATTTCCAACGCTGCACACAAAAACAAAAACGTAAGAAGTTAGAGCTTCCTGTGCCAGAAGCTCGTCAGGAAACTGAGAAGGAAAGATAAAAATACATGCCGAACTCCCCAAACTTGAAATAAATTAGTCTGTATGACGTTATTGATATGATTTATTGAAAATAACCTGCACGAGAAAAAGGGAACTTCTACAAAGGAAATGGAAATGGAGTTTCGTTATATCTCTGCCTAAATATTTCCTGGGATAAAAATATTTTAATACAATTTAAACGTTAATTTTTAAGAATTTCTCTAAAATGTATGTGTCACCCTCCGTTACGATGTTTTGAACGTACGGTAAGCGAGCACGCTGCTATTGTTTTTGCTCCATTTGTCTTTATGTCGCTGGCGCAGTCTTTATAGAGTGATTATTAACACAATCATATTCATGACTGCATTTCAGACTGGCCTTTTTTTCTTTCTTGTGACGCAATTTACTTTCCGTCTACGTCGTAAAATAGCAAGCGACGCAAACTAGAAGGAGATGGATTTTTAGGCTTTTCAGCATACAAACTACCGGTAATCAGGACTGTAATATACTCATATTGCCTACGATTACGAGGTTATGACGAATTTCCATAGTGGTTTATGTACTAGATTTGTTATTTTGTAGCAGAAAAATTTAAAAACAGTTCAATTTAAGAGTTAAAATAACAATAACAGAGTATGTTATTTCTAGCTTCTGGCAATTATTTGTAAATGTAATTTAAATTAGAATATAGAATAGAAATCACGTAATTAACACGATTAGTCGAGTTTTATTGACAAACAATAAAATTAGTACATAATTCTAATACTGCTTTTCAATTTCTGTTCGTTTTTCTTTTGTAAGATTTTGATGAGAAAGGCAATGTTAAAAATGTGTTAATGGGGACCAACGAGTTTTCAAATAGATTTTAGCACGTGGCCAATTGGCACGCTCAATTGAACAATGTGTTTTCACTGCATCATTTTTAAAATCTATTTACTTGCTATAGAGGAAAAACTGCCTCGTCATTGTTTCTCGATGAACTTAACTAACACTAGTGTTCATATAATCAGGAATTTGTAGAGAATGTTTATTTGATTGCAATCACTCGATTAGGAGAACTTTTTGTTTTGAAAGCTGTATATCAGGAAGAAGCATCAACTTGATAAAAGAATTTTATGATAGTTTACACCCATAAGAAAAACAGTTTCCTCAAGAAAGTTTTAAAGTGCTTTGCGCATGTAATACGGGTAAACTGAAACAGGGACTGGATATAGTCTTCGACGAAGTCGAAAAAAGGTGAAAAACAGAGTAGGCTTGATAATTAGCATTTGGGAGGCCATATACGTAAAAATTAAATTAGAAATTGATGGCAAGGAATTCGCAAAGTTAAGACAGTTTAAAAAATATCTAAAGATAATGGAAAGTTAATTGATAGATGGAAGCATAAAACTTAAAATATACAATGCAATCAAGAGATCTGTGGGTGTTTAAAAAATAACTTGAACGTATAGAAAAACAAACCAGTCAAAAAGGCTATCATTTCACTAAAATACATTTTGATCGTAAATGCCACTAAATTTGGGTAAGTTTATTGCTGGTAGTTTGATACCGGAAGTAAAATCTTCTCGACTAATATTGGAATGGTTAACTTTTTATAACTGTTACTTAGAGTATACAAATCTTCATCAAACTCATCAACACACCAAAGTCCAAAACCAGTGACAAAGAATTTTTCACCCAGTAAAGCAGCGGAGGATGAGAGCGTCAAAACCGGAAAAAATTAATTTTTAAATTTAGAATCTCTATATCTATTTGGGTTAGAGGTGACCTAGAATTTTAGATAATTACCGCTGGCAACGCTGACGCCCCTTGGTGGCGAAAATCGACTATCGCCCCATCTATCCATAGACACTTTATCAAATTCTAATACATAGGTGTCCTTCAGTATGGAAAGTCATTGAATTCTCGCAAGATATCAAAATGTGACTAAGCAGTTTCGTTCTACTCAAAAATCGGTGTACAGAACCAGTAAAACGAGCTTCTCATTTTTCCAGACTTCGCCGCTAGAGATCACTGCAAATATACCCAAATTCAACTATAATTGTTTTTCTCCATAACAAACAGAGATAAACAAGTCAGATTTGCGGACTTCTAAATAGAATAACCAAATATCTCAACATATAAGCCGGGTTGGGACGATCTTTGATTGTTTTTTGGTTAGATTACTTTGGAAGATCGAATTTTGACTACTTTTGAATCATCGCAGTTAGGCATGATCAGAGACTTTTGCAAAATTTCTTTATTTCATTAGATACCTCGAACTTTATTATTTATTATTAGCTAAGAAAGGATCCTATGACTGTAATTCGAAAACGCCAACTTGCTTGTCAGATTCCAAAAAAAACCGAAAAAATTCGACAATTTTAAAACAATTGAAAGGCCTTGGTAAAATAGGTGTCTGCTGACCGAACTTAACACCCTGCAAATAAGTCCCAAGGAAAGATTTCAAAATTCGATTGGCAACTGTATCTCCTTGTTTACTGGTGATTAATGGTGTCATCTCGGCGTATAGAATCTAGAAATGTAAGTAACAATGTACAGGGTGTATTAGTGGCATTCTTTACCAGAGAAAATCAATATAGCTAGAAAATGGGCCAGTCAAGTAGTTAGCATCTACTTTAATTTCACCGAATACTTGGATTCGCCCAAAAAAAAGAAAAAAGAGCGCAAAGAAATAAAATATAAAACAAAAACAGACAATAAAATTCTCAAGCGGTGAAGAAAAAGCAGAAATGTGCAACGTCCTTTTCGTCACTTTTGCTTATTTGTGTTTCCTCGGGCGCCAGATACTTTATTAAGGACAAAAGTACTAAACCCTTTGCCAAGGAAGGTCAGAGATTCAGTGGTAATAATAAATAAAGGAAACTCAAAAATCTACATAAACTAGGGATGCTCGATTTTCAGGCAGTTAGTAGATGGCGTTGCGGCTAATGAAGTTTTCGACGTTGGCGCTGCGAAACCATCCAGCATATACCACCATTGAGGCTGATCCGGGAACAGTGATGGTTCTTATATGGGAAAAATAAAAGCGGTATCCCCCACACGGTACAGTTTACGGGGCCGAGGGTAGTAGCCTCTTAGGACTCCGACCAACAGTATGTAGCACCAGTACAGTGCTTGCTACTGCCTTTTCGGAGTTCCGCTTCTTGCTTTTATACCCGAAATCAGCCAGGATAGAAGGACGGGCGGTTGCGTTTCCCACGCATTCACAGATTAATTCATTTTATGAATTTGCTCGAAAAATATACAATAACAATTACAAAATTGCAATTAAGTATTAAATATATTTTAAATAAATTCTTGTACAAAAATATTTTAACAAATTTGTATGTCTTTTAGAAATAAAAACTATTTGCAATGAAGTGCATTGCCCATGGAGGTTGCATCGGCTACACACTTTTCGGTAACTGTTTGATTTTGCTTTATTTATGAATTTAAAATTCCAAATTTAGGGTTTATTAAAACCTTACAACCAAGTGCCTAAAAGTAAAGCTTTTTAGAAATTTAAAATAAAAAAAATATAGAACTTCACTAAAATACATTGTGATCGTAAGCACCACTAGAATTAGGCAAGTCCATTGGCGGTAGTTTGAAACCAAGAATAGAATTTCTCACATCAATTTTAGGATGTTAATTTCAATCGTCACTTAGGTAATTCACACTTTATACGAGAATCTTCATCTAGATTCTAATTCTAATCTAGCCGAAAATCCAATCGAAAAAGAAGATAAATAGTTCAGTTAGTAGGGTCCTTTGGCCCGAGTTTTACTCTTCGAGAATTAACTTCCAAAAGTATGAATGTTAGTCTTGGTCTTTGCATATTATAACCATGACAATTGCCTTTATTGTAGTGTAGGTTTCAAATTAGATTTAGTTAATACAACAAAACTTCACCCGTGCCACTATAGGCTCCAGCAAGGTAACACGCAAAATCAACGCTACTCTAGCAGGTTGTAATCACTTCCTGCAACCTGAGTTGGTAGCAAAAATCGTTTTAGGGATCGCTCCTACTTCTACAGCCTAAGTTAGAAACCACTTCGAAGGACCGACGCAACAACTCCCTGGAAAGAAAGTTGTTAGATTTTAGAAGGCCCTGAAGCCGGGGGGTCTGTAGTAAAACTCGCTTCTAGCTGAGTTAAATTCTAGTCTTAAGATATCTGAAGCCGTTTCCTCTCAGATATAAAGAATCAAAATGTAAAAAGATTTAAAAATAATCTTGAAACAATCTAGTTTGCGGCTACAGAATTTGATAATGTTCCAAAGTCAGGAATTCTTGTCCCGTCAAATGTAACTCTCACCTTGTAGAAATTCTCAGATTTATATAATGCTGACGAAGCTGTTTTTGGTTAACAAAGAGTGAAACACGACAGGCTTTCTTAAATAGCTTTTTTGAGAAGATTAATGAAAGGTAAAGTCCGATTGTGGGTAACCGTAAGGGGCCTCTTGCAGGGACAATTCCGGCCAGTTTTTGTTCATAGCTCCCTGGAGAAAGTTAATGGAAGGCAAAGCCCAACCTTAGTCCAGCGCAAGTGACCTGTCCCAGAGACAAATTCCTTGTTTCAAGAAGATCAATGCAAAAGTAAATAGCTTGCATGAGGAGATTAATGGAATCCAACTACGAGCCACCGAAATTGTCCTGTTAAAAGAGTCTCAAGCAGTTGTTCATAGCTCTTTAGAGAAGGTTGATGGATGGCGTTATCTTGGGGCCAAGACCAATAAGTTACCATGTCTAGATGCTCTGAATGAATTAATTGATAACAAGGACCGACTCGTAAATAGCTTCTTTAAGAAAACAGTGGTCTGTCATAGGAAGAATTTTGGTTTGTTCACAGCTATCTGAAGAAGAATAATGAAAAGCCAAACCCGACCCTGGGCTAGAACTAAACCCAATTAGTCATCGTCCGCAGATGTTTCGAGAAGATTTAGGAATGCTTCTGTAACTAGCTTCTTCACGAGAATTAACGGAAAGCAAAACTCGACAGTGAAACACCGCAAGTGTTCCAGAAATAATTCAAGTCCGTTTTCATCCATAGCTCCTTGAAGAAGGTTAATGGAAGGTGTATCCTGTCTTAATGTAAGTCCAGTTCGTCACCGTGTAGGTGTTTGGAGAAGGTTACTGGATATCGAAGCTTGACCACTTGCATAAATAACACCTTCAAAAAACTAATAAAGGACAAAGTCCGGCTGTGAAACACGGCAACAAATCTTAAGATAATGAAAGGCAAAACCTGACCTTAGGTCAGCGCAAATAGCTTGTTTTAGAGTTAAGCTCAATTAGTAACCGTGCTTACATATTTTGAGAAGATGAATAACGAAGTTAAATCTGTTTCCATAAATGGTTTCTTTAACAAAGATGAACAGAGAGAAGAGTCCGTCTGTAAGTCACCGACAGTGCCTCTCTTAGTGCTAAACCCAATTAGTCACTGCGCATAAGTGTTTTGAAAAGGCTAATAGCGAAGCTAGGTTTGCTTTTGTAAATGGCTTCTTTAAAAAAGATTAATGGAAGGAAAAATCCAACTGTGGGTCACCGTAAGTGGCCTATCTTAGTGCTAAGCCCAATTAGTCACCGCGCATAGGTGTTTTGAAAAGGCTAATAGCGAAGTTATGTTTGCTTTTGTAAATAGTTTCTTTAAAAAAGATTAATGGAAGAAAAAGTCCGACTGTGGGTCACCGAAAGGTGCCTATCTTAGTGTTAAACCAAATTGGTCACCGTGCATAGGTGTTTAGAAAAGGTTAATACCGAAGTTATATATCTGCTTCCGTAAATGGCTTATTTAAAAAAGATTAGTGAAGAAGACAGTCCGACTGTGGATCACTGCAAGTGGCCTATCTTAGTGCCAAGCCCAATTGGTCACAGCTCAAAATTTTTCAAGAAGGTTAACAGCAAAGCTAGATCTATTTCCGTAGTTGGCTTTCCTGAAGAGGATTAATGGAGGAAAGTCCGTCTGTAAGTCAGTTAAGAACGATTAATAAAGGAGAAAGTTCAATGTGGTCACCGCAAGTGGTCTATCTTAGTGCCAAGCCTAATTGGTCACAGTGTAAAATGTTTTAAGAAGGTTAATAGCGAAGTTAAATCGGCTTCCGTAAATGGCTTCTTTGAGAATGATTAATAAAGAGAAGAGTCCGTCTGTGGGTCACCGGAAAAGCGGCCTATCTTAGTGCTCGCCCCAATTAGTCACCGTGCATAGGTGGTGTGAGAAATTTAATAGCAAAGTTAGATCTGTTTCCGTAAATTGCTTATTTAAAAAAGATTAGTGGAGAAAAAAGTCCGACTGTGGATTACCGCAATTGGCCTATCTTAATGCCAAGCCCAGTTGGTCACAGTACAGTATGTTTGAAGAAGATTAATAGAGAAGCTAGATCTGCTTACGTAAATGACTTTTCTGAGGAAGATTATTAGAGGAAAGTCCGTCTGTGAGTCAGTTAAAAATGATTAGTGAAGGAGAAAGTACAACTGTGATCACCGTAAATGATTCGTTTGAGGAAGATTAATGAAAAGAAGATTGCGACTATGGGTCACCTCAAGTAGCCTGTTGTAAGGAGAATCGCGGTCCGTCTTTGTTGATAGCTGCTGGTGAAGGTAAATGAATGTGCAAGTCCTGACCCGCAGGTCTGACTGTGAACCACCGCAAGTGGCCTGTTGCGGAGAGAATTCCGACTTGTTTTGTTCGTAGCTACCTGGAGAAGGTTAAGAGATAGCAAAGTCCGATCCGCTTTTGTAAATTGGTTCTTTGAAAATATTAATGAAGAATAGAGGGAGACTGTAAACCTGTTGCAGAAAAAATTTTGGCTCCAATGGAGATCGATCACAAGTGTCCAATTAGAGGGCAAATCTGATTTGTTTCTGCGTTATAACTTTTACGACAAAGTTAATAAAAGACAAAGCCCAAGCCGTACAGCTCTTTTATGATAACTAATGAAAGACAAAGAAAAAACACAAAACGATTCTGCCATACTCTCATTGTTTTCGTGTGAAATGATTTGACGACCTTTGACATCTTGTTTTGCATCATCTGTTAAATGTAGCAACAAAACAGAAACATGGGCAACATTCAGAAATTCTCGTGGACCTATGGAAAGAAATTATACGCCTAAACCTTAAAGAAAATACTTGTTCACGCGTACAATCGCTTAGGAAAACCAAGATTATTACAAGAGAAAGGCTGAAGACACTGGTCTAGTCTTTCATACTGATTTCATTGGTACTCATTCGTAATTTAGTCTGGATTATTTTCAAAAAATAAGACAAGACTTTCTAGAGGACTTTTGTGAAAATTGATGTTTTTGGTCTACCCATACACTAACACAAAATTGATCGATATTTAACAATAGTCTTTTCCATATGTACTGGCAAAACACGAAACATGCAATCTTCTCTTCGTAAGTAGTAACTTGTAAACTAAGTATATATAATATGTAACTACTGCAATATTCAAAGATCACTTTCATTTATTACAAATATGTTCGTAAGAAATGTTTATGCTTCGTCTTCAGCGTAATAAACTGCATGCAAAACAGGCACATCTAACTCACTGGCTACCATTTCATGCTTTTGTTTAGATGAAAACAAAAAAAATTAAAAATGACCCAATAAATGTAGGTTTTAACTAAATAAACTTTCTTTGTTTCGAGAAACTAATTTCGCATTCAGAAAGAAATTCTCGAGACGTGCATGTCTCATCTGTTGCTTAGAAGGAATCGACATAAAAATTTGTTTTAAGAAAAGGGCGTTTGGTCCTTTCTTAGGTAACATTTTTACGTCTCTAGTTTAATATAAAGTTTGATACTTTATGTTTTTACAATACTAATTCATTTTATAAACAAATGACAGTCAATTTCAGCAAAATCCTTTCGCAAGAACGTCAAGGGGAAGATTACATCCATTCGCCCTTACCAATATTTGAATCACGGCGAAAGTCTTAACTCGCAGTTATAATAGTGAAGGTGGAATTTTGAAGTAATCCATCATCAACCACGTCCACGATTTCATCAAGAGCGTGAACCCTGTTTTTACATTAAACATTACCGATACAAGGCTGATTCCAATGCGGCTCACGAGGCCTGGGGGATATTAGAAGCCACAGCGCGGGCCCATCTCATAATCTCAACAGGCGGCGCTGTCCACGTATAAGAAATCAGACTGCGCCGAAATACAAACTCGGTTAAGACGCCCTTGCGGTCTTTGCAAGTTGCTCAAAGGCGAGTTTTACGCGAAACCGTTACCTGATCGCAATGCTAACCGCACTCCTTTGGCCCCGTCTTAGGAGTTAAGACGAGGACGCCCAAGACGTGCCACCACACACTGCATAAATACATGCGGGATGTGCGCTGCCCCTTAGATCTCAACCCTTCAAGCCGCAACAGGCATTAACAAGTTCCTTGTAAGAACTGCAGAATGACTTATTCAAAGCTTCGAGTTTGAATCACAAAGTAGTCCTATTATACTAAACATTCAAGTTTCATTTTTTACGTTTTGCCCATTTTCGTCCTACAGTAATATATCAGTTTTAATACAAGAAAAAAGGTTTTATTATAAAGGATAAAATATGAACGACAGTACAAGTAAATCTTAATTAGTATGTAAAAAGTGGAACATCACAACCTTCAACTCTAATTTTTGTTAATAATGACGGTTGAATGGGGCTGACGGTTTTAAGCAAGCTCGACGAGCATACGGACAAACTTTTAATCCGACATGCAACTTACAGGCCCTGTGGCGAGGAAAACAACAACAAAAGTAAATGTTCCGCTTCCGCCCGTGAATATAGATGTTCTCCATTATTCAGACATTGATGGCTTTGAGAAAATCTATACTTAATTAAATATGCGCGCTGAATAAACAAAATGTGTAAGATTATGCGAGCCAAAAACTCTGGAGGCGGTATATAATTAGAACATCGTTGGATTTTTTCAGAGCTTCCGACATTTTGTAATTATACCGACGAATTTTTACGGTAATAACAGTTTGTCAAACACATAAAAGTAGCACACTTCACGTAGAAACGATCAACATTATTGGAAAGAAGCATTAAGGGCAATAATCTTTCAAGTCAGGTGTAGCAAACAATCGACATGTCACCTGTGAAGCACGGCTGGGTTATAAGTTTTGGACCGATCGCCAGAATAGTCCCATATATCTCGTTTGTTTCTCCATAAATTCGCGGAATGATCGCATTCTTACAAACTGCAAAGTGAAACTTGGAACAATTTGCGGGGATGTTTTCATTGCCCCGTCTCTGGAGGGCCGAGAATTACGTGCGTCCCGGCTTCGGAAGAGATTGCGACAAAATACGTCGCTGGAGAGCAGACCTAACTTACGGCTTGAAATATGATGAGTTTTGTGAGAGCCAATTATTTTGTTCGGCGTTCTGTTTGCATGCGAATGTTCTACAATGAGCTTTAGGTGCGTTACCAATGTTACCATCGTTACACAACACACTAGAGAATAACTTCCGGATTTCAAGGAGAGTACGTCGAGCTTACAAATCCGTAGGACACGCTCGAGTCGCGATATTCACATTAATTACTGCTTTTATGTTTCATTAGTCAAACATTTCGTGGAATTTACACGTGTATGCATTATTGAATCAGCAAAGGCTTTAAAGCCAAACAGGATTCAATTTTTCTTTTTCATTTTGATACTAACACGTATCAATTTGCAAGATATTTCAAAGTTTGATTTATTCTAAGCGTGTCTGTTTTGTTTTAAAAACCAGACCAACTACGATTCTGATTTAAAGATTAAATGACAATCAGTCACTCTTTTCTTACTTCTAAAGTTTTAAATCCAAGTCGACCAATTTCTTCTTATAAAAAGAATTTTAATTTCTAGCCCTACCGCTACCATTTTATGATCTTTGAAACAATATTTGAAGAAATACTACCTCATATAATAACACGTATTTGTAAAAGATGCTGAGGTGACGAATCAGACGTAATTTCTCTTCGGGTTTATACAGAGTTTGTGCTCTTTCAAAACTTGGGAAAAAGGTTGATTATCTTACGTCCGCAGTGAAATCAGAACTAGAATGTGTTCAAACCAAACAAAAATTTTATAAAAATTTTAATTTGCTGGACACTAGATTAGGAATGTCACTAAATCTGCAGTTGATGTAAGAAAATCATTCCAATCGGAGTGGCCAGCTGGAGCTGATATAATTTCTGCGGTCTTTTGTGCAAGGACAAACAGAAGCAAACGGAGAAATAAAAGTAATTTGGATAGATTCTGTACGACTTCGACAAAACAGAGAATAATTCGCAAAAAAAATACAAAACATTTAGTCAAAAGAATTAAAAGAAAAGTTATCAGTACAATCTAGAAGAGGGCATAGAAAAATCAGAAAAAACCAATAAGACAAATTAAGCATCTTAACTAAAGCAAAATTAATTTGATTGAGTTAAGAAACAAGCCGGCAGAAATCCAATATTATTACAGTACCATAGCAAAACTAGAACTCCGCAAGTTCTCTACCGGATAGACCACCACGCTGAGGAGCGTATTGTTCCATTTTTCAATCTTCTTAGAAAAAGTTGTGTAACAGTTAGCACACCAAAGAAAATCTTCAATCCAGG
The DNA here is from genome assembly GCA_011009095.1 of Ignelater luminosus. Lineage (NCBI taxonomy): Eukaryota > Metazoa > Arthropoda > Insecta > Coleoptera > Elateridae > Ignelater > Ignelater luminosus. Next base: position 469,743 of record VTPC01090027.1, read on the forward strand.
AGTACAAAGACGTTGTGGATGCTAACGTATTGGACAACGGCTGAAAAGCTAACGTTTTCATTCTTTGGGTATGAAGTTAAGTCAGTAAAGACTAGCCTTTATGCGAGACAGAAAAACAAGTATAATGCAAACAGAGCATCAAATATCTCGGCGGTAGACTCTCTTGAAAAGATTTCGCATAAAGTACTTAGAAAGCGACGGCTAGATTAGCCTGGAACTTCTAAAAAGGCTCATTAGCAAAAATATATGAAGACGTGGTATAGGTATATGACCTCAAGGTTAAGCGAAGTGCTACCGCTGATTATTGCACAGTCCACACTGTTAACGGAGACAATCCCAAGTAACAGCAAAGACAGAGAAAGCCTGACAATCTACATCTACAAGTCCAGGCTGGATGATGAGAGAAAAAGAGTTGCTTATGGCGGTGGAAAAATTCTAGCACTTGAAGAAGCTCTACGCAATATCCGTAATGACGCGTACGCGTACCAGAGCTGCAAGTTATATACAGACAGTAAATCGGCGTTGCAAGCATCGAAGAGCATGCAGCAACCCATGGGCATTCGGAAGGTTCAAAGATTTTCACTAAAGTGGAATAGTCGGAAAAGTATTCTTCTGCAGACTCCCTCAATATTACCAGCACCTTCTGCATATCAATAACGAAACACTGCCGCCCACCTTAACGATCGCAATCTTCTCGGGCGCTTCAGCTGCAACCACTGCACAGCCCTGTTGCACTGTCACCGGATCTTTACAATGCTTTGTATTTGCGTTCTGTTACGATTTAAGTCAGAACATCCGTCGGACATTTAGTTGCATCCCAAAAACCAAATTTATTTTACTTTCCCGATCGAAGAAGAATTCAACTGTTAAAACGGCCTCCCGTTCCCAAAGAGATATCGATTTGCTTGCTTAGGAGATGAACGTCGATCAAAAGCGCTTATCAAAAAAAAAATAAGTAAAAGCCAGTCTAAAGATGAGATGCACTACTTGGAAGCTGATTACGCAGTTCATGCCGATTTGAAGATGTAATGCAAAATTAATTATGAAACACTGAGGTCTCCAGTTCTACATACTCGATTAGTTTTCAAAAACTGTCTGATAGCAAAAAGATTTGCGAGTGTGAAGCAGCTGCCGTTCAGCTGTCCCATGAAGAAATGCCTAACGGATACAGTTGGCCATGTGCAAGAAAACTAGCAGGCATCTAGATATAGTAAATTCAGTTAAGTGTCTTCGCAACCGTTTGTGTCGAGCCGAAACACTTAGGTGATACAGTGACTTCCTTTCAGCCTCCCTAACCTTGAATTTCTCAAGATTAGAAACTCTCATCCGTCTCTTCTAAAACTATCTCTTGTACCCAGGAAGCCAAGTAATGTTGCAACATAGTCCAGCAACGTAGCTTTCTTCTGTATGTTTTGCGCAATGGAATCACCGGATGCAACAAGCGCATGCTTATCCACACTTAAGACTTGTCTGCCTTGACTACTTTGCAAAGAGGGCAGTCGAGTCTTAAAGCATCTAAGCTGAAACACTCCCCCCACCATACTCCTCGCCCAAACTCAAGCCCAAGACATCTAAAAAAACATCTCTTTGTCACAACTCACCGAATTCATACCAATAACCCACAAAACACGTTACCCAGTACTCGAGATGACCAAACACCAAATATCTGCAACTCCCTAACCTTCTAACAAAGCCCCACAGCGCCCCATCTGCCGCAATTTTTTACGTTTCAGCTGTCACCAAGATTTTTTCCGCGGTAGGAAGAAAGACAGAAGGGCCTCTCCAAAGAAAAAGAAAAAAACACTGTCGTTGAAATCCTATATTTGATCGCAGATCTTTCTAGTAGAAAAAAATGATTGGTACCATATTGGGCTCATTGAAACATTCAAAACTATCTGAAACTTTCGAGCCAGTCAGATTCTTTAAGCAAACTAATAAGTAAGTCACAATGTGACACTGAGATAATTTATGAGTACTGTCCATATCAGTCGGAAACTTGACACTTTCAAATCTTCATTAAATGATTTATCTCAAGAAATTCTAAAGAAGAAGGCTATCATAATTCGCCAAGGAAATTGACGTATAATTTTCAGTCCATTTCAAGGTATCCACATACAACTTCCTGCATTTGCTTCAATTCTTCCTGTGCTCTGCAATGATCCAAACTGGTCTTGGAGAGAATTCCTCGTTTAGGTGTCACTACAGCATGCAAAATTGAAAGACATTCAGACTTTGATCAGCCTTCTTCTAAGATGTTTATTCTTTTTTAACGAAACAATGACTTGTGTTGAACTTCACATCACATGCGGTGAATTTCTAAAACAAATTCTCAACTGTCGAAAGCTCTGATGGCAGCTCGACGCTCAAAAATTCCTGTTCTATAAAGACGCAGGTAACCAAAACGTGATACTGTCACTGACCCAGCCAAAATTTTCTTTGGGAACAGGAAGAAAGTGAGAAATCCTATATCCTCTCAATGATTTATTTTTCAGGTAGGAAAGAAACTAATTATTAAAAAGAATGATTTTTCAATATAAATACTTCTATGACAAGTTCTATTCAGAAGGATCTTTCTGATCTGATCTTCCAACCAGGACATTGCCACCTCCATGTCTTCTTCATCGCTTGAAAAGAGCTGTCCAAAGATAAAAAGTTTTTTTTAAAACTCGAGAAAAAAGATAATCTGAAGGAGCGCAATACGCTGTGAGGTGATCATTGTGTTAGTGTAGCTCTCCCCATTATGGCTGACTTGCAAGGCATAAACTCTCCATACCAGAAGGCAGTTGCTTGCAGATCTTCCCTTTTTGCACTTTTAAAAGATAAGTGAATCTTGTGTTTTCATGACATAGAATCCATTTAGGACTCAGTATCTCTATGATACAGCCAAACTATGAAAAGAATTGATTTGGTCCTCACGGAGCCTTTGTAAGTTCTCCTGACAGCACTATAAAGGATCTTTAAATAAGGGTGTCTGATCTTTAAAGTAGAATTGAAAGAGGTGTATGTGAGGTACAGCGAAAATCTTTATTGCTTTATTTGCCATTCAATGGCATTATTTTTTAAAGATAACATTGTCCAAATAGCATCCGCGGTATCGTTTACAAAAGTCGATTCAAAAGACCCAATTTGCGATGACTTTTCGGAATAAATTGAGCTGGATTTTAGCAATGGTTCGAATGATGTTGTTCTCCAGGTTGTTGCTGGCTTGTTGGCATAGACCAGAGATTTAACGTAGTTCCAAAGAAAAAGTCTAAGGGTGTTAAATCACACGACTTTGCTGGTCAATTGATATCACCTTTTCTCAAAATAATGGGACCGGGAAACTTTTCTCTTAATAACTACACTGTGTAACCTGCTGTGTGGCACGTTACGCCGTCTTGTTGGAAGCACATATCCTCTATGTCCATATTATGCAATTGAGGCCAGAAAAGAATTTTTTAACGTCCTAGATACCTCTCGCCGTTGATATTTACGGCCCGATGATGCCGCGCGCCGCCTGACCAAAATCCACCCCAGACTATGAATTTCTCTAAATGCAAAAGAAGCTTCTGTAACTGTTGCGGATTGACACCGTCCCAGATTCGGCAATTTTGCTTGTTAACGAAGCCATTAAGCCAAAAATGCGCTTCGTCGCTGAAAATTATTTTTTCATCAACATTGAGATTCGTTTCCAACTGCTCTAGGATCCAGTCAGCGAACGTCTGACAATGGCCGTGGTCTTGTGGCTTAGTTCTTGGATCAATTGAGTTTTGTATAGATGAAGGCCCGTCTTTCAGTAAAATTCGCCAGGTTGAAGTCACGGAAAGACCAACTTCTTGTGAACGACGAAAAACTGAGAGGTTTCGGTTCTCACGCACACTTTCTGCAACAGCAGCAATATTCTCGTTCGACCGAACGTTTCGGCGACGCACAGGCACTGCTGGATCAGCAACTGAACCGGTTTCCTGAATTACGCTTTTGATAGGACGGTTATGTGACCCATAAAGTCCACGTAGCTTGCGTAACGTTTGACGAACAGAGATAGAATTTTGGTACTAGAATTTCACAATTTCGACGCGTTGCTGAACCGTGTACTTTTCCATGATTAAATGAGAGATGTAAGAAAACACAGACATTGCATAATCACAACTGTATCACCTGAAACATAAGCACAATCAGCTGTCAAAGTTCAGGTACCCTTTACTTGCCGCACCGAACAGAATCGAGTACAATTCTCGTGATATTCCTAAGAAAAGGGAGAATTCGCCTAAGTTGGTGAGTTGTCTACAAGACAAGTAGTGTGAACGGAGTGCTGTGATTTCCTTGTCCGACTAATAGAAACTTACTCTCTAAATCACGAGCTGATAACGCGTCTTTATAACTCTATCATCCTGCACTAACCTTATAGACATGTCCAACTATTCGTGCATAACTTTCCAAACTGTACATGTGGAGATACCCATTACTTTAGCTATTTGAGAAACCATTCGTCTGTTTGGTAAAATTAAAATCTCAAGTTTCTTGAATATTTCTCCGAAAGTTGCTCCCACGGTCCGCCCGAAGTGAGATTGAAGCCTGCGTGGGTTGAGTTTTTTAGCCGAGCCGGGCCTGAGTTTAAAGATTTATCAGTGTTTTCGGGTCTACTTCCGGTAAATCGGTACGCTCGGGCTTCTCGGACTGTTTTAGCCCGTCGGACTCTACGAGAAACTTCGGCTCGTCGGGCTGTTCTGGCTACTCGGGTCCTTCAGGACTTTCGGACCTTTCGAGCTTATTGGGTCGGTCGGGCTTCTCAGGCCCTTAATTTTGTATTGATCCAAAGCGGACGATCTTGGTACGGCACCAGACCATGATCTTTTTCGTATTGACTCAGACGGAGGATTTCCATTTTGACTCAGACATGTTTTTATTTTCATACCCGCTCTGACAAACATCATTTTCATACTGAACCGAAGCGAAAAATCTTCGAACTAAAATTTTTTCGTACTGACCTAGACAAGCATTATTTTTATACTGAACCAAAAAGAAAACTTTTCGTAGTGCACTGTAAACAGGACGGGTTTCATGATCGGGTCTTTTCGTGGCCAGGCCCATAGCTTGGGGTTTAAGTCAGGCTGAGCTTCGGTTTATAAATCTATCGAGGTTTTCGGGCCTACGTCGGATCAATCGGATAGTTCGTTCCTGTCGGGCCATTCAAGCTTTATCAGCAGGCCGTTCGGAGCCTGCGGGGGTTCTCGGGCTGTTTGGGCCTGACTGGCTGTTCGGCCTTGTCGGGCCGTTAGAGCTTTTCAGGCCTATTGAAAAGTTTTTTTTTGGGCCCCGTCAAGTTTATTCCCAGTTGGGCCGGACATGGGAATTTTGGTCCGTGCAGGGTCATCTTCAAAAAACTCTCTATCCCACTTAAATTGCTTGCTCCAAGATCATGGATCATAAAACTGCAGCCATGCGCTCATGAATCTTCTTCGGCTTATTTCCTCCTTTTGTGAGAAATTTTACTTATTACCGAACAGTGCTCTAAATCGAGCAGTTTCTTACTAGAATCGCATGAAAATTTTTTTGTCATACTGGCCCTTTGAATGTTAGAATTGAACTAAGCTGAAACTGTACATGAATTCCGACATCACAACACGCACAGAGTTGCCTGAAAACGCTTTTTACTTTCTTTTATGGTGCAGTAAGTAGATTATTGAACGCTCTATACTTTTGTACGTCTATAAATAATCAGGCAGTGACAACCCGTTCAGTTTCTTGAGGGAACGAGACTCTATAAGGCAATAAAACATTTTCATATAAAATATTTGAATTTTTTGGAATCGGCATGTATCTGGAATTTTCAGCTATTGCAGATATCAGATGCCCAATATCTTTTTGAAACTCTACTGATGATATCAATTAACCTTTATACTTAAATTTGTTTCTCAATGGCTTTTATCGAAGCTTCTTGATAATTGTGAAAATGTTTGCCAAAGTGATTTTGTTTGAATACCAACCAAATGTGACATGTGGGCTGTGTGTACAACAACAACGCAAAGGACAATCCTTACAGCTTTGATTGCCTTGTATGCAGATTTAAACTGATCAAGTCAAATAAAATTAAAATGACTGTGTAATGTGAAATACAAAACAGCTCATTTATTATTTGTTCTGAAGAAAATAAAAAGGATTCGCTGCATTACTTGAAACCTGACAATAATTGCAGATATTTCTAAAGCGCTCCAAACTTTATCGACATTTGGTCGAAGATAGGACAAAACGAGAATTCATACGAAAATTAATAAATAAACAAAAGTTAAGAATTTCTGTATCTAACGCCATTAATTACATAAACAGAATAAAAAAAGAAATTAATTACATTAAATGAAAATCGAAAGCGAACACAAAAGGATGAAATTCAAACAAAAATCACTAAAACATTACATGAGATGTATTTCTTGAAAAGGAAAACTAGACTTCAACGTAAACATATAGTGTAATGAAACGCAGATTCGTCGAGAAGGTATGTGGCATGTCAAACGGAGAACTCCGCAATCATTCTGCAGAGTAATTGAATTGATTGCTTAGACAAACGGTTTCAAAGGCAGAAAGCTATGGCCACTCGGTCCGAGGCGGCACAAAGCATTCCTTCTCAAAACGTCATTAATTAAATTCAGGGATTTGTTTTTGCCTCTGAGAGAGAGATTTGATTCCCTTTTTGTTCTTCAAATGTGTTCCCCCGGTTAATAAGGTTAAAACGTGTGAAGCTCTCAGCTTGTTTTTTCAGGTCTTTGCTGCTACGAAATCTGAGGTTCCCTTTGAAGGAAGCTAGCCTTGCTCTCTAGCAAGCTGCGATTTCAAAAACAACAACAAGGGAAATTCCGTTTTATCTCCTATCCCTCACGCATCGACATTCCGTAATATTTTTATAGTTTGTGTTTTAAAAAAAAGAAGTTGCCAGCTGACATCACGTGTGGTTCTTACGAAATTACCTTGCATAACGGTTGCATTTAATCACGGCGAGCTCCGGAAAGTCGAAGTAAGTCAAGTAGCCATTGTCGAGCCATCACAAAGCCGCTATTTGTCACCAAAGCCACGACTGCTCGATGAAGAGGGATGACGGATGAGATTTCGGAGCCTGTTCAACCCTTCTTTGTGCCCGCTTGGCTTACTCAGGCCCAGATTATAATTGTTTTGGCCGATAATCAATAGTCTGGACGCGGAAAATAAATTGTTTTAAAAAATAAAAATGATCAAAAATCATTTTTTTACATACACGTATACCAGATATGGATCTGTGTGACATTCAACAAAATAGTACCTCCTTCATAATAAAACAATCCCAAATTATAGCCCGTAAAGTGTCTTTTTGTCATCCCACTGTCGTGCATTTACATGGTGTTGAAATTCTCACGCTCACCTTTGATTGCATATTGTAATATCGCGTGACAACTGCCAGTCAGTAAAAACACCAGTACTCATAATATCCTTTATATATATCCACCCTCTTCTTTGCAACAGTCGTTTATTTAGAAAAGATTGTCTAAATTTTGTATGTCCCGTTTACGAGTGTATATGTGAAACTAGTGAGTAATGACATTCTTTTAAAAGAAAACCATCAATTTCATTCGACATTAAATATTTAAGGACCCAGCAAAAAATTGTTATGCTATAATAAAGCCAAGTTTCGTCATGCGATGAAATTTATTCAAAGATACAGTGATAGTTCCTCCTGCTGCTTGCTGTTCTAGTCCTTTTGGTATTACACGTTTCGAGCCCCCACACAATAATACATTATGAGTGCGAACAGAGTGAAAGGGCGCATACCTTTCGATGCCAATGATCACCATATTGAATCAGTGTAAAGTTCGGCGAAGATAATAGAAGGAATGTGCGCGCTCGAGCGGAAGGCGAACTAAGCAAAGTGCCAGATTACAAATTCGAGATATTTATGGTAGTCTAGGTGGCCCGGGTTCTTCAACTCCATTGTTTACACTCTGTTACGGACATCTTGAGATTTATACCTTCACAAAGCCACTTGAATTCGAGTTATGATGAATGTCTCTCTGGACCTAAATACTACGCCTTTCTCATTTCAGATTCATTACTAAACACGCCTAATTTAAGTTTTTAAATTCTCTTTCCCACTTTTTTTCCTATCTTTTTATTGTTATGCTCTCCAACAACCTGTTAGTAAAAAGCAATTATATATATTTTAACTAAGATGTGTCTTTCCTTTATTGCTTAAGTTGCGATCTGTTCTTTCTAATAAAAATGAATTCTTCTGATTACACTTGTTAAACGTTAAAAAAGTTAGTTTCGATAGAAACCGAAATAATATGCAAAAAGCGTTAGAGACCAAATTAGAAGAGCACCGTGACCAGTAATCAGGCTCGATCATGTTACGATTGTAGTTATCGGCATTTTAATTTCAAGTATTTGGCAGTTCCCCTTAAATTATAGCAATGAGACAAGAAAAATATCAAAAAGATTAAAGAACAATTTAGAAATGTGAACGCTTTTAGTTTTCATTACAATATACCACACGAATCTGAACATTTTTTACTATTCTGGGCTGTTTTTGAACAGATTCAAATGGGATCGCATTAATTGGGTGCTATTTAAAGTTTTTCCATAAAAATGGAACAAGAAGAGTATTAGAAAAGCTAAGAACTCTTTGGAATTTTGAAATATTAGTGCATCACAATTGAAGGCCAATTAAAACTTTTTTGACGATTTGGAAAAATTTCTGAACATATTCAGATAAAATCAAATCAGTTAGATGCTCTTTAAGGTATGTTCACGAAAATTGGACAAGAGCAACATTAAAAAGACCAAAGAGCTCTTACTTTTAGTTTTTATCATAATTGAAAACAAATCCCAACCTTTTTTCACGATTAGCGCCAGTTCTAAATAAATTTAGGTGGGATCAGACCAATTAAGAGCTCTTTACAGTATTTTCAAGAAAATGGAACAAGATGAGTATTAAAAACCTTTGATGGTATAAACGCTTTTAGTTTTCATTACAGTTGAAAACAAATTTACACCTTTCTGGACAATCCGACGCCGTTTATTCACAAATTCAGATGGAATCACCACTTTCAAGAATGTGGGACAAGACAGCTATTCGAAAAACTAACAAACTCCTTGGAATATTAATGTTTTTAATTTTCATCACAACTGAAAACAAATTCATACTTTTTTGAACGATCTAGGACAGTTTTTAAACAGTTAGGTCATTTTAAGGCATTTTCAAAAAATGGGACAAGATCATAAAGAATTCCAATGAACACTTTGGAGATGTAAACGATTTTAGTTTTCATTGCACTTGAGGAAACCCCCCAAACTTTCTTGACGATTTCAAACAGTTTTTGAACAAATTCAAATGGGATCGCATCAGTTATGGATGCAATTTAAAGTATTTTCAAAGAAATGGGACAAGAAGGGTATTAAACAGGCCAACAAACGCTTTAGAAATATGAATGTTTTCAAATTACATTACAATAAAAACTGATTTAAGCTATTTTAGCGAATCGAGGCAATTTCTGGACAAATTAGATAGAATCACATCGGTTGGGTATTTAAAACAAAGTGGAACAGAAAAATATTAAAAAGAGCCAAGAAAGCTTTGGAGATTTGAACGCTTCTAGTTTTCATACGAAGTGAAGACAAATTCAAAATATTTTTGGCGATATGGAACAATGTTGGTACAACTTCAGATGAAGTTACGACAGTTAAGTGCTCTTTAAGGTATTTTCAAAAAACTGGGACAAAGAAACCATACAGAAGACTAAAGAACTCTTTGAAAATATGAATGTTATTAGTTCTCATTACAATTAAAGACAAATCCCAGCATTTTCTGGCAATTTCAAACATTTCTTGAATCGATCCAGATGGGATCATATTAGTTGATGCTATTTCAGGTATTTTCAGAGAAATGGGCCGAGAAGTGTATTAAAAAAACCAACCAACTCTTTGTAAATATGAATGCTTTTAATTTGCTTCACAATTAAAGATCAATATAAACCTTGTTTTGGCGTTTGGGAAGATATACAAACAAATTCAGATAGAATCCTATAAATTCGGCGTTTTTAAAGAAAATGGAACAAGAAATGTCAAAAAAAGACTAAAGAACTCTTTATAGATGTGAATCTTTTTTTATTTTGCATCACAATTGAAGGTAGATCTTAACTTGTTTTAACGATTAGGTACAGTTTTTGAACAATTCCAAATAAAATCGCATCCTTCAGGTGCTATTTAAAAAAAGTTCATGCAACTAGAACAAGAAGGCTATTGACTAACGAAATCCTTAGAAATGTGAATGCGTTTCGATTTAATCCAAATTGAAAACAAATTTCAAACTGTTTTGACGATTTGAAAGCTTCTAAACACAGTGAGATTGAATCGCATCGGTTAGATGCTCTTTAAGATGTTTTCAAAGAATGGGACAAGAAAGGTATGAAAAAGCTTTTGAAAAATGAATGCTTTTATTTTTCATCGGTTTCAGCCTCTTTTGATAATTTGGTGCAATTCTTGAACAAATTCAGATATAATCACAACGGTTACATTTTCTCCAAAGTATTTTCAAAAGAATGGGACAAGAAATCCATAAAAAAGACTAAAAAAACTCTTTTAACATATGAATGCTTTTAGTTTTCATTGTTATTAAAGAAGAATCCAAGCCTCTTTTGACGATTTTCAAATAATTCAAATAAGATCACTTCAGTTATTTGCTTTCTAAGATATTTACAGGAAAATGGGACTAAAAACTTATTAAAAAGACTTACAGACTCTTAGGATACATGGGTACTTTTAGTTTTCACACTTGAAAACAAAACCAAACCTTTTCTGGCAATTTAGATCGGTTCTAAATAACTTCAACTATAATCACATCAGTTAAGATTTCTTTAAGGTACTTTGAAGGTAATGGAACAAAAAAGGCATCAAGAAGGCTAGAAATCTCTTTGAAGATATGAAGGCTTTTAGTTTTCACTGCAATTAAAGAAAAAACTAAGCCTCTTTTGATCATTTCAGACGGTTTTCGATTAAATTCGGATAAGATCACTTCAGTCATGTGCTCTCTAAGATATTTACAAAAAAATGAGACAGGAGACTTATTAAAAACACTTACAGACACTTAGGATACATAGAAGCTTTTAGTTTCCATGCTTAAAGGCATACCCAACTCTTTTTTGGCAATTTAGATCAGTTTTAAACAAATTCAATTAGAATCACTTCAGTTAAGATTTCTTTATGGTACTTACAAGATAATGAGACAAGAAAGGCATCAGAAAAGCTAAAGAGCTCTTTGAAAATATGAAGGTTTTTAGTTTTCATGGCACTTGAAGACAGATTTAAACTTTTTTTTGACGCTTTAAGGTTATTACTGAACAAATATAATTAGAATCACATCAGTTATTTGTTCTTTAAGATATTTTTAAAAGAATGAGACAAGAAAGGTATAAGAACGACTAAAGAACTCTTTAGAAATATAAATACTTCTAGTTTTCGTAATAAGTGAAAGCAAATTCAAAACATTTTTGGCAATTTGAAACAGTAATTTAAATGAGGTTACATCAGTTAGGTGCTCTTTAAAGTATTTTTTAAAAAACGAAACAAGAAAGGCATTCAAAAGACTAAAAAAAGGCTTTGGAGACAATAAATGCTTTTAGTTATTATCACATGAAAAAACAAATTTAAACCTCTTTTGAAGACTAGTGCAGTTTTTAAACAAATTGAGTTAGAGTCACATCAGTTAGGGGTTTTCAAGCAAATGGGACAAAACAAGTATTAAAAAAAACTTGGAACCCTTTGAGATATGAAAGTTTTTACTTCAATTCTACACCTTCTTGGACGATCTGGGACATTTTTTGATCATATTCTGATGGAATTACATCAGTTAAGAGTTTTCTTTAAGTATTCTCAAGAAAAAGTGATGAAAGAGCTATTTAAAAAACTAACGAATTCATTAAACATATTAATGCTTTTAATTTCCATCAAAATCGAAAACAAATCCAGACCCTTATGGATGATTTTAAACAAATTCCATTAGAATTACATTAGTTTAAAAAAGATTCGACAAGAAAGTTATAAAAAAAGACTGAAGAAGTCTCTAGAGATATAAAAGTCTTTAGTTTTCATCAAAAATGAAGACAAATATAAACATTGTTTGATAATTGATAATAATCATATCAGCTAGACATTTTTAAAAAATGGGACATGAAAGGTATTATTAAAGCGACTACCGTGCCCTTTAAAATTACGAATGCTTTTACTTTTGATCACAAATGAAAGCAAATCTGCACCTTTTGTAAACAACGTGGAACAGCTTTTAAACAAATTCAAATGAAATCAGATCAGTAAGGTCCGTTTTAGATATTTTCAAAAGAATGGCACAAGAAATCCATAAAGAAGGCTAAAAAACTCTTTGCAGATATGAATGCTTTCAGTTGAAGAATAATTCCAACTTTTTCTAATGATTTCGTACAGTTCTTAAACAAATTCAGATGAGATGGTGCTCGTAAAGATATTTCCAAAAAAATGGAACAAGAAAGATATTAAAAAGATTAAAAAACTTTCAGTTTTCATGACAATCAAAGACAGTCCTAAACTGTTTTTAGCGATCTTGGGCAATTTCTTAATATATTCAGATCGAGTCACATCGTTCAGGTGTTGTCTAAGCTATTTTCCAAGAAATGAGACAAGAGAGGCATTAAAATAGAGTAACGAACTTTTTCGAGATATGAATGTTTTTAGTTTTCACCAAAGATGAAGAAGAAGTTAAACCTTGTTTGACGACTTGGAACAATTCTTAAACAAATTCAATTGAAATCACATCAGTTAGATGCTCTTGAAGGTATTTTAAAGAAAATGAAACAAGAAATTCTTAAAGAAGACTAAATAACTCTTTGAAGATATGAATACCTTTAGTTTACATCATAATCCAAGACAAATTTAAACTTTCTTGAAGATTTGGTAGTTTGTGAATAAATTCAGATGAGATCACATCAATTAGGTGCTCTTGGAGGTATTTTAAAGAAAATGGAACAAAAAATTCTTAAAGAAGACTAAATAACTATTTGCAGATATGAATACCTTTAGTTTACATCATGATCTAAGACAAATTTAAACTTTCTTGAAGATTTGGTAGTTTGTGAATAAATTCAGATGAGATCACATCGGTTAGTTGCTTTTCAAGGTATTTGCAAGAAAATGGAACAGAGGAAAGAATAAAAAGACTAAAGAACTTTTTAGAGATATGAATACTTTTAGTTTTCATCATGATTCAAGACAGATTTAAACTTTCTTGACGATTTAATACAGTTTGCAAATAAATTCAGATGAAATCACATCGGTTAGATGCTTTTCAAGGTATTTGTAAGAAAATGGAACAGAGAAGAGATTAAAAAGACTAAAAAACTTTTTAAAGATATGAATGCTTTTAGTTTTTATAATAATTCAAGACAAACTTAAATTTTCTAGACGATTCAGTACAGTTTGTAAATAAATTCAGATGAGATCACATCGGTTAGATGCTTTTCAAGGTATTTGTAAGAAAATGGAACAGAGAAGAGATTAAAAAGACTAAAAAACTTTTTAAAGATATGAATGCTTTTAGTTTTTATAATAATTCAAGACAAACTTAAATTTTCTAGACGATTCAGTACAGTTTGTAAATAAATTCAGATGAGATCACATCGGTTAGATGCTTTTCAAG